>CAUYQV010105835.1:0-26740 GCA_963574575.1 Galagoides demidoff | reverse complement strand
TTAATAGATATTGCCAGATTGCTTTCCAAAACAGTTGCAGTTATTCCCATTCCCACAAACAAAGTATGCAAGTGGTCTTTCACCCATATCCTCACTGGCACTAGGGTGGCATCATTTTTTCTCATTTTTAAGTGAATATATTGGATGAAATTCGTATCTTACTATTACTTGAATTTGTATTTCTCTGGCTTATAGTCAAATTAATCATATTCTCATGTGTTTATTGCTTATTAGTGTTTTTTTCTTCTAAAAGAAAAAAATACTTTTATCATGAGGACATCTGCACTAGACTGTTTATTGCAGCTCAATTTACAATCACCAAAATGTGGAAACAGCCTAAATGCCCACCACCCCCGGAATGGATTAACAAGCTGTGATATATGTATACCATGGAATACTATTCAGCCATTTAAAAAGATGGAGACTTTACATCTTTTTATTAACCTGGATGGAGGTAGAACACATTCTTAGTAAAACATCACAAGAATGGAGAAGGAAGAATCCAATATACTTTATTCTAATATGAAGGCAGTAGATGAACTAATACAAGGGGTGGGGTAAGGTAATGAGAAAGTGGGGAGAGAGGAGGAAGAAGGAGGATGGGGGACACGGTGTACGGCACACCTCTTGGGGATGGGATACAAGTATAAAAGGGACTTTAACAAATGTAATCAGTACTAATTATTTGTACCCTCTATGAATCTCAAATAATAAAAAAAGGGAAAAAAAGAAAAGAAGGAAGAAAAACACAAGAAAAATAATAAATACTATAATATAGCTATTGAAATGGAAATATAGCTATTATTCAAAAGACTAATGGAATAAAGAGTGGAAGAACCAAAATGTTCATATTCTCTTTGTGGAAATTCAAAAATGGTATCACTACTCCAGAAAACTGTTTGGCAATTTTCTGAAAAATTTAGCAATTAACCTACAAATTGCTCCTATGAAAGTGGGCTCCTACAAAAGAAGCTCCACTGAGCTCCTAAAAAAGAAAAATGTACATACACACAGAAACTTGTATAAGGTGCTGGAACAATTAGTAATAGCCAAAAAGAGAGAATAGTATCTTTATTTGTAATAGTCCAAAACAGGGCACAACCCACATGTCCACAAACAGGTGAATGTACAGAGGAACTATTTATAATTATTTTAGACTTACTTCCATTTAGATAAATGAAAATTTTAGACTAATCTGTATCCATACAGTGGAATAATACTCTGTAATAAAAAAAACACAAACTATTGACATACACAACAACATGAATGGCTCTCAAAATAATTATTCTGATGCAAGACTCCAGTAGGAAAGTTGTGTGGTTTTCTTCATATGAAATTTTAAATAGTGTGAACTCATCTCCAATGACAGAAAGCAAATCAGTGGTTGCCTCAGGATATGGGGTAAGGGTAGGCAGAGGCATGAAGAAACTTTGGGGGCTGATGTACATAGCCATTAACTTGATCATGGTAATGTTTTCACAGGCACATGTATATGTCAAAATGTACTAAATTGTACCCCTTAAATGTTGTGTAGAATAAAATAACTCTGGGTAGATGAAGGTTTTGGAATGAACTCCAAAAAAAAAATGTTTTTAAAAATTTTAAAGAAACAGACAGGGCTCATCAAAGGCATATAGAGGCTTGGCACCTGTAGCATAGTGGTTATCACACCCGCCACATACACTCAGGCTGGTGGGTTTGAATCCAGCTCGGGCCAGCTAAACAACAATGACAACTGCAACAAAAAGATAGCTGGATGTTGTGGTGGGTGCTTGTAGTCCCAGCTACTTGAGAGGCTGAAGCAAGAGAATCACTCAAGCCCAAGAGTTTGAGGTTGCTGTGAGCTGTGACACCACAGTACTCTACTGAGGGCCACATAGTGAGACTCTGTCTTAAAAAACCCAAAAAACACATAGGAACCAACCTGAAGGAAATCCTAAGGGACAAATCTGGAACAATTTAAGCCACAAAATACATAATGATAACCCTGAATAGAAAAAAATATATTCAGGAGTCCTTAATGATAAAACTAATCAAATAAGTAAATAAAATTGGGAGAAGGGATAGCACTTCCTTGCAGAGGAATTACAGGAAATAAAAATTCAGCTCTGGGCAGATAACATAGTAAATACTGTCATGGAAAAATCTATGAATGGGTGTCAAAATTGGTAGGAAGGACGGCACCTGTGGCTCAGTGAGTAGGGCTCTGGCCCCATATACCGAGGGTGATGGGTTCAAACCCAGCCCCAGCCAAACTGCAACAAAAAAATAGTTGGGCATTGTGGTGGGTACCTGTAGTCCCAGCTACTCGGGAGGCTGAGGCAAGAGAATCACCTAAGCCCAGGAGCTGGAGGTTGCTGTGAGCTATGATGCCACGGCACTCTACCAAGAGTGACAGAATCAGACTCTAATTTTATCTCTGTGGTACTCAGCAGACATCACTACCATATCCAAATGAAGGTGACTATCACTGGTAAGACCACATATTCATATCATGAACCCTTTAATATGATGCACCAAGAAAATTGTAACATTATCTCTGTGGTACTCTTGTCAAAAACCTAACTTTATTCATAAGAAAATATCAGATAAATCCAGCAGGGGTCCTTAAACTTTTTAAACAGGGGGCCAGTTCACTATCCCTCAGGCTGTTGGAGGGCCAGACTGTGGGCCCCAGGACGAGTTGGCTGCTAAGCAGGACAGGCAGTGGCAGCAAAAACACCTGTTAGGCTGCATGTGGCCCACAGGTCATAGTTTGAGGATGCCTGGACTATAAAATAACTGAAAGCAAGGAACATACAGTCTGTGTTTGCCATGCTATTCCCAGCAATTATTGTAATGCTTCACACATAGCAGACTTTGATAAATATTTTTGAATGACTTGATTGAATAGGGTAAGTTTGAACTTACTGAGAAACATTCTAATGTTTTGGGCAGTGCCTGTGGCTCAGTGAGTAGGGCACCAGCTCCGTATATCAAGGGTGGCAGGTTCGAACCCAGCCCCAGCCAAACTGCCACAACAACAACAACAATAACAAAAATACCCACGGTTGCAGCAGGCGCCTGTGGTCCCAGCTACTCAGGAGCCTGAGCAAGATAATTACCTAAGCCCAAGAGCTAAAGGTTGCTGTGAGCCCTTATGCCACAGCACTCTATCAAGGGCAACAAAGTGAGATCTGTCTCTAAAAAAAAAAAAAAAATTCTAATGTTTCTTAAGGAGTTTTTTTAAAGTAAAATTTGGTGATGATATTTGGGATAATTGAATTCTGGCCCAACCTCTAAGGAAATGTATGGATCTTAAATATAATTAAAACTTTATGGTTTTACTGTAGTATTTCTTCATAGATAAAAATCTCTCTCTTTTTTTTTTTTTGTAAACACAGAAAAAGTAAATGCTGTTAGAATAAAAAGTCTTTCTGAAAGTTGATTTTCATGAAATAGAAATAATTTTTCTATCCTAACTCCCTTCTTTGTTCTTGGGGAACATAAATCATAAATAATTTTGGTTGTTATATTCTTTAATTGTATTTCTCAAGGCTTATTCACTTGAAACCTCTTTTCCACATCAAAAACTAATGTGTAATTTCACATGACACACAAAACAAGAAATTAGATCCCACAAGCTAAAAAGATAAATCTCAAGTCAATAGCCTCATTTTATGGCTATTTTTAATGTTTTGATTATTTTAGTTTTCCTAATTAGGTAATATCTACCAATACAAATACACTCTATTTCCATGTTTTCATTTCAGAGAAAATTTTAGACTAATTTGTTTAATAAATGATTGCCTTAGTGTAATGTCAGAAATGTCTCTATTTTAAAATATAATCTCAACTGGTCAAAAAGTTTTATTAATATAATCACTTGAGGAAAATGTCAAATTGCAAGAATTTAAGAAGAATTTTTGAAATATGTTAGGGAAAAATCAAGTTTGTATTTCTCCAAAATAACCTTGAAACTTTCAAGGTTATTGTTTATTATTATTTCTGTTGACATTTCATTGCATTTAACAAGAAAAAGGATTATGGTATAAAACCTGCTGAATGTTTGTGTTCTGCTTTTGTTTGCTTGTATTTTTTTTTTTATTTTTCTTTAAAGATGGGGTCTCAATCTGTTGTCCAGGCTGGAGTATAGTAGCACAAACATAGTTGACTGTAACATCAAACTCCTTAGCTCAAGCAATCATCCTACCTCAGCCTCCTGAGTAACTAGGACTATAGGCACATGCCACCATGCTCAGATACATTTTTTTTTTTTTTTTTAGCAACAGAGACTTCCTATGTTGCCAAGACTGACTTAGAAGTCCTGGCCTCAAGCAATCCTCCTTCAACAGACTCTCAAAGTACTAGGATTATAGGCATAAGCCACCATGTGCAGAGTGTATTCCACTTTTGTTTATGATATAGTTATGGGCTGAATTTTGACCCTTCAAAAATTCATATGTTATAAAGTCCTAAACTTTAGTACCTGAGAGTGAGAGCAGACTTGGAGATAATTACCTTTACCCAGGTAATTAAATCATAAAGAATTCATTAGGGAGGGCCCTAACCTCATATTACTGGTGTCCTTAAGAAGTAGAAATTAGGACACAGATAAATATAGAAGGACAACCAAGTGAAGACACAGGGAGAAGATGGATCTACAAGCCAAGGAGAGAGACCTAGAACACACCTTTTCCTCAAAACCCTCAAAAGATCTAACCCTACTGATAACTTGATCTCAGATGTGAAGCCTTCAGAACTGTGAGAAAATAAATTTTTGTTGTATGAGCTATGCAGTCTATTGTGATTAGTTATCAAAGCCCTAGCAAACTAATGCAAGTGATAATTCCAGCTTTGGTCTTACAGCCCAAAGGTATTTCTCAAGCTTGTTAAGAACTATTAAGAGTCTAGGATTTTGCTCTACTTGTAAGCTAACAAGTTAGCTTGTTATTATTTCTCAGACGCTAACACAAGACATGAGATTCCTGGATCGGAGACAATAGGTTTCATTATTCATGGCAAAGGCAGCTTGTGTGCATAAGTTTCCTATTTTCTCCACACTCCACAGTGCCAATGCAAAGAGTCCATGATAACTGAATATAAAGTGGGCTGTGTTACAGGATAGAAACTCAAGGAGCTTAAGAGAGTCATTGCTATTATGGTAAATGGAAAGAGACTTGCTCTTTGCCTGGGTGGAGACATTGCTATAGTATGTCTCAGGATTTCTCACCGGAAATAAAATTCTAAGGAGATCCAGATAAAGAGTGGTCCAGATCTCATATTCTAGGCAAACCTAGCAGGAACACGAACAATTCCAACTATTACTACCTTCAGTTCTATAAATCCTAATCTTCACGTTCCATTCCCAGTAATGGATAGAATATCTATACATTAGATCTATACAGGAGATTTACAAGCCTACAAAGGGCCTGAACAACACTCTAAACTTACTAGACCTAACAGACACACATAGGACTCTTTACTGAATGACACAATAGTACATATTCTTCTCACATGGAGTATTATCCAGGATAGATTATATGTAGGACACAAAACAAGTATTAATTTATTTTCAAAGATTGAAAATATTCAAAGTGTATTCTCCAACTACAATGGAATAAAGCCAGAAATCAATGACAGAGGAAAATTAGAAAATTCACAGATATGTAGAAATTAAACAGCACATTCTTACATAACCAATGAGTCAAAGAAGGAATCACAAGAGAAATTAGATTATTAGAGACAAATGAAAATGAAAATACAACATATCCAAAGATACAGGATACATCAAAGGCAGAGCACAGAGGGAAATGTATAACTGTAAATGCTTACATCAAAAAAAATAAGAAAGAAAACTCCCAAATCAGTAACCTAACTTTATACCTTAAGGATGTGGGGGTAGGAGGGTGGGAGGGGAAGCAGGAATGAACTAAACTTAAACGTAAAAGAAAGAAGGAAATAATAAAAATTAGAAGTCAGATAAATAAAATAAGGCATACAAAAAAAGAATAGTAATTAAACCAAAAGTTGGTCTTTGAAATGAGTAAAAAAAAAAAATTGAAAAAATTTAACTATATTAATAAAGAAAAAGAGAGAGAAACAAATAACTAAAATCAGAAGTAAAATGAGGACATTATTACTGACAATACAGAAATAAAAAGGATTATAAGAAAATACTAAAAATTGTATGTTTAAAATTGGATAACCTAGGTGAAATGGACAAATTGCCTAAAATGACTTAAAAACAAATAGAAAATCTTATCAGACTGATAATAAGTTAAGAAACTAAATCAGCAATCAAGAATGTTTCAGTAAAGAAAAGTCCAAGACTAGATAGCTTCACTGGTAAATTCTACCAAATACCAAAGAATTAACACAAATCCTCAAACTTTCTCAAGAAATAGAAGATGAGGCCAGGTGTGGTTGCTCATGTCTGTAATCCTAGAACTCTAGGAGGCAGAGGCAGATGCATTGCTGGAGCTCAGGTGTTCAAGACCAGACTGAACAAGAGTGAGATTTTATCTCTACTGGAAAATAGGAAAACTAGCCAGGCATTATGGCGAGTGTCTGTAGTCCTAGTTACACAAGAAGATTGCTTAATCCCAGGAATTTGAAGTTGTTGTGAGCTATAACACCACAACACTCTACCCAGGGGTGACAGAGTAAGACTCTCTCTCAAAAAAACAAAACTAAACAAACAAAAACAGAAGATGACCAAATAGTTTCTGACTCAGTCTGTAAGATAAGAATTACCCAGATAAAAATATCACAAGAAAAGAAATTTCAGACTAATATGTCATATAAATAGAAATGCAAAAATCCTCAGTAAAATACTAGCAAAGTAAATCCAACAGAACATTAAAAAGATTATACTTTATGACCTAGTGAAATTTCTATCAGGTAAATGTACGTGATTCAACATAAGAAAATTGACAAACATAACATATCACATTAATAAAAAGGAGAAAACCTGTGCAATTATCAAAATGTGATGCAGAAAAGACATTTCACAATCAAATATCCTTTTGTGATTTAAAAAGACTGTCAGAAAACTAGGAATAGGAAGAAAGTTTCTCATATGTTAAGAGCATTTATGAAAAATTCAGCTAACATTATACTCTATGGTAAGAAACTGAAAATTTTCTTTCTAAGATAAAGAACAAGATATGGAAACCCACTTTCATCTTGCTATTCAACATTGTACTAGAAGTTATGGCCAGCACAATTAGACCAGAAAAATAAAAACAAACTAAAAGTTATCCACATAAGAAAAGAGAAGGTTAAATATCTTAATTTGCAAATAACATCATCCTACTTATAGAATATTTCAAAGAATAGAATCACAAAAAAGGTAATAAATTAATTCCAGCCAAGTTGCAGGGTACCAAGTCAACACCAAAAACCATTTGTTTCCTAAATGAACAATTAGAAAAGGAAATTAAGAAAGCAATTCCATTTACGCTAGTATTTGAAAGACTTGTACATTGAAAATTGTAAAATATTGCTGAAAGAAATTAAAACTATAATTAATGGAAAAACAACCCATGGATAGGAAGACTCAATAGAGATCTATGGGTTGATTGCAATCCCTATCAAAATTCCAATGACCTTTTTGTAAAAATGGAAAATCTAATCCTCAGATCCATACAGAATTGCAAAGGACTCAAACCAATACTGGGAAAAAAAGGAATGAAGTTATATGATTCATGTTTCCCAAGTTTAAAACTTACTGCAAACATGTGGTTTGTCCCTACCAAAACTCATGGCGAAATTTGATCCCCCAATGTGGCAGTGTTGGGAGGTGGGGCCTGGTAGGAAGTATTCAGGTCATGGAGGTGGATCCCTGGTGAATAGATTAGTGCTCTCCCTCAGGGATAAGTAAATTCTCTCCTTCTGGGAATGGATTTATTATTGCAAGAACAGGTTGTTAAAGAACCTGGCTTCCTTGGTTTTCTTTCTTAATTCCTCTCTCTTCACATAATCTCTTTGCACTTACCCTCACACTTCCACTTTTCACCATGAGTGGAAGCAACATGAAGCTCTCACCAGGTGCAGCTGCCCAATCTTGGACTTCCCAGCCACGGAATCATGTACCAAATAAACCTGTTTTTTCTGTAAGTTACCCATCCTCATGCATTCTATTTTAACAATTTGAAATTGACTAAGATAGTAATAAAACAGTCTAGTACTAGCATGAGGATAAACAGAAGACCAATGGATTAGAATTGAAAGTTCAGGAAAGAAGCTGATACATTTGACAAAGGCACTAAGTCCATGTAATGGGGGAAAAAATGATCTCTTCCATATATGGTCCAAAAGAATATAGTTGAACCTTTACTTCATACCACATACAAAAGTATATAAAAATTAACTCACAATGGATCAATATTTTAAATACAAGAACTAAACCATAGAACTCCTAGAGGAAAGCATAGAAGTAAATTTTCAAGAAACTCTGGATTTGATAATGAATTCCTAGACACAACACAAAAAGCATAATTAACAGAAGAAAAATAGACAAATTGGACTGTATCAAAATTTGAAAATGTTTATACATCAAAGATCACTATCAGCGGAGTGAAAAGACACCCTACAGAGTGTCTTTTCTATTTGCAAATCATATATCTGATAAGCTTTCAGCATCCAGAACATATAAAGAATTCTTACAACTCAACAATAAAAAGACAATCCAATTGAAAAATGGTCAAAGGACCTGATTAGCTATTTCTCCAAAGAAGATATATACATGGTCAATAAGCACATGAGAAGATGCTCAGCATCACTAATCATTAGGGAAAAGCAAATTAAAACCACAATGAAATACCACTTCATAGCTACTAGGATGGCTATAATTTTAAAAAGTGGAAAATAACAAGTGTTAGCAAGAATGTGAAGAAATTAGAGCCCTTGTGCATCACTGGTAGAAATGTAAGGTGGTACAGCTGCCAGGGGAAACAGTTTGCCAGTTTCTCAAAGAGCTAAACATAGAAATACTGTGGAAAGCAGCAGTTCTACTCCTAGCAATCTCAATAGCCAAAGGACTTGAAAGCAGGGATGCAAACAGATTCTTAAATGCTATTGTTCATCTCAGCACTATTCTTAATAGCTGAAAACTGGAGATAACTCATGTGTCTATTGACTGATGAATGGATATACAATGTGATATATAAATACAATGGAATATTACTAAGCCTTTAATGAATGAAGTTCTCATACTTTCTATCCCATGTATGAGACCTGGAAACTCCATGCTGAATGAAATAAGCCAAAGACAAAAGCACAAATATTATATGATTCCACTAATATGAAATATCTAGCATAAGCAAATTGACAGAGAAAATTAGAGATTACCAGGGGCTGAGGGGAGGGGAAACAGGAATCTTATGGTTACAGGTTTCTGTTTGGGATGATGAAAATGGTTTGGAAAGAGTTGCACAACATTGTGAAAGTAATTACTACTGAATTGCACTGTTAAAAATGGTTAAAATGAGGGGTGACATCACAAGATGGCCAGCTAGATATTACACACACACACACACACACACACAGAGAATGAATGAGTAAGTACAATTGAAGCAAAATAACTAAAAGAGAATACCAGGGAAGAGAAAGAAGCATCAGAAATTCTGTAATGCCCAAAGCCCCAGTATGGCTGTGTACAGCAGGGAAGGAAACAGCTCACCTCCACCACCGTGTCCTCAGTCAAGATCAACCCAGAGTCAGGAGAGACTCCTCCCTGTGGGGAGAAGGTAAGCCAGAGGACCTGGCAGCCCCTTCCACTGCAGACACCCGGCAGTCATCACTGCTGGAGACGCCCACAGTCCTCATGGGTTCTGGGTGCAGCTGATGGAGCACCCCAGAGTTCACACACTGTACTACTCTCTGAGAAGGAGCTGGTGCTTTGCCCCCTACCCCTTATGGCCTGAGCTGCACCATCTTGGGACTATAGCCACTTCTGGACTGTGTCCTGCCCCAGGGACAAGCACCCCTCTGTTCTTGAGTTTTTGCTGTCAGTGCACCATGCCCTCCTGATAGCACACTATGTCTAAGCTAAGCTGCTACAATATACCCTCTGTTGCCAAACTACTTCTGAGCCTCTCCATCCCACCATCACCCACTGCTGCTGCCATTTCAGTCACAGGTGCACCTTGCCTCTTAGGATGTCAGCCCTCTGGCATACCAGAGCAGTCACACCCCATCCCTGCACTAAGCTGAGGCAGTGTCCCACCCCAAGGTGCCCAAACCAATGTGGTATCCCTCATTCCAGAGAACTGGAGCCTCTGCTGACCTGTGTGTCCAGTTTCTGGAGCAAAACTAACATGGTGCCACTTATCCCAGGGTATAAGAGCCTTGCTTGAGTTGTCCCACTCCACCCTCCAGGCTAAACAGCCACAGCTTCCCACCTCCCAGGAGCTGGACTAGTACTCCCAGAGTCCAAGCTGGTGAGGCATCCCTTCCCTAGAGAGTGACGCATCACTGCTCTACTCCTTTCCCCCCAAGGCCTATGCCACAAGTGTACTTGGTTATTCCTGCATCTTTGCAGCTGCCGCAACCAGCTCCATAGAATCTGGGCCACTGCCATGCCCTACCATCCCAGGGTCCACAGACACTACTATGTGGTATCTGATCTCCTAGTAAACAAGCTGCCATGGTTTCTTGATGGTTCTGAGATCTAATTGCATCTGCGCCCTGTTTTCTGGGGATAACCCTCAGAGCATCTCTTCTTCCGTGGAGTCATGCAAGGCACTTGAACCCTGGATCCTAGCACCACTACAGGTGCCTGTGGGCCATGTTAGATGCAAAACCAAGAGATTTCTTGACTAAGAATTCTCACTGTGGAGAAAACAAGAATTGATGGATTCTTAAAACCCTCACCTCCAAGGACCCTACCCTACACTGCCACTACCACTGCCATAGAACTGCAGTCTAGATCACTGAGACATCTGTAGTCATCACTGATGTTGATCACAGCTAAGGAAGCTGCATAGAAACTTAAACCACTGCGTTCACCTAGAACCAGGCCCATGAAACCTTGGCCAATTTGCTCCCTCAAGCCCATATGGTGAAAGTCTTCTCCTAAAAAGCCACCATATAAAGTTTGAGAGAGGCAACTGCTCCATCAGACACAAAGACATCAATGCAGGGACACAAGAAACATGAGAAAGCAAGAAAACATGACACTACCTAAAGAACACAATATTCTTCAGTAACTGACCTAAAAGAAATAAAATTTTACAAATTGCCTGAAAAGGAATTCAAAATATTGATCTTAAGGAAAACCAGGAAGATATAAGAGAACATGTATTGACAATTCAATGAAATCAAGAAAACCATTCATCATCTGAAGGAGAAACTCAAGAAAGAGATAGATATTATTAAAAAGAGCCAAACAGAAATCTTGGAGCTAAAGAATTCAATCAGGGGAGGCACCTGTGGCTCAAAGGAGTGGGACCCTGGCCCCATATACCAGAGGTGGTGGGTTCAAACCTGGCCCTAGCCAGAAAATTGCAAAAAAAAAAAAGATATAAAAAAATTTAAAAAAGATAGCCAGGCATGTGGCAGATGCCTATAGTCCCAGCTACTTGGGAGGCTGAGGCAAGAGAATTGCTTAAGCTCAAGAGTTTGAGGTTGCTGTGAGCTGTGACATCACAGCCTTCTACCCAGGGTGACAGTTTGAGACTCTGTCTCAAAAAAAAAAAAAAAAGATGTTTTATGTAAGCCTGATGGTAATTACAAAACCCAAAACTGTAACAGATATACAAAGAGAAAGAATCAAAGCATAGTACTACAGAAAATTATCAAATCACAAAGATGGACAACAAGAGAGAAAGAATATTACCAAGCATCTACAAAACAACCATAAAACAAATGACAACATGGCAGTAGTAAGTCCTCTCCTGTCAATAATAACTTCAAATATGAATGGATTAAATTCTTCAATCAAAAGGCATAGCGAGGTATAAAGGACTAAAAATATAAGATCTAACTATAAGCTGTCTACAACAGGTCCACTTTAGCTTTCAGGACAAACAGGCTGAAAGTAGAAGCATAGAAGAAGAGATTCCATGCAAATGGCAGCCAAAATAGAGCAGAAACAGCTACAAAATTTATCAATCAAAAAGACTTCAAGTCAAAAATCATCCTGAGACAAAGATTGCCATTATTTAGTGAGAAAGGGGTCAAGTCATCAAGAGAACATAATTGTAAATATAAATGCAACCAACATTGGAGCACCTAAATACATAGAGCAAACATGAAAAAAGAAACACGTAGCAATTCAGTGATACTAAGGTAGTTCCATACTCCACGAAATGCGTAGCAATTCAGTGATACTAAGGTAGTTCCATACTCCACTGTCAACCATGGCTAGGTCAACCAGACAAAATAAACAAGGAAATACTGGACTTAAATTGCACTTTAGACCAAATGACCATAGCAGATGTATCCAGAGCATTTCATCCAATGGCAGCAGACGATACATAATTCTTCTCAAGCACACAGAACATTCTCCATAGTGGACCATATGTGAAGCCAGAAGTCTAAATAAATTGAAGAATATTGAAATCATATCTAGCATTGTTTTAGACCACAGTGGCATGAAACTACAAACAACAAAGACACGATAAGAAAACTATAGGCCAATTTCTGTGATGAACATTAATGTAAATATCCTCAATATAAAATCATTAAACCAAATCCAACAACTCATCAAATAGATTATGCATCATGGCCAAGTGGGATTTATCCCTGGCATACAAGACTGGTCTGACACACACAAATCAATCAATGTGACACATTACATTAATGGAATGAAAGGCTTGTGAGCATCTCAATGGACATTGAAAAAGCATTCCACATAGTCCAACATCCTTTCTTGATAAAAACTCTCAGCAGTTTAGTTATAGAAAGAAAATTTCTCAATATAATAAAGGTTATTTTGGAAAACCTCACAACTGACATTATAATTAATAGAGGAAAACTGAATGCCCGTCCACTAAGAGCCTGTATGAGGCAGGGATGCCAACTCTCTCTGCTTGTAGTCAACAAAGTACTGAATGTCCTAGCAAGAGCAATCAAACAGAAAAAACTAAATAAATAAAAGCCATCCAAATTGGAAAGGAACAAGAAAAATTATCTTTATTTGCAGATGACATAATTCTCTACATAGAAAATTCCAAAGATTCCAGTAAAAACTGATAACGTTACTAAATGAATTCAATGAAGTTGTAAAATATAAAATCAACATATAAAAATTAGTAACGCTTTTATATGCAAATAATGCGATGAAAGAAAAATCAAGAAAAGCAATCATGTTTACAATAGCATCAAGAGAAAATAAGGTATTTAGGAATTTAACCAAGGAGATGAAAGATCTGTACATGGAAATTATAAAAGCATTGATGAAAGAAATTGAAGAAAACTAAATGGAAAGATATCCCATGCCCGTGGATCAGAAGAACTAATATAGTTATAATGGTCATACTATCTAAAGCAATATACAGATTCAATATAATCCCTATCTAAGTCCTGATAGCATTTTTCACAGAAATAGAAAAAATATTCTAAAATCCACGTGGGACCACAAAGGACTTTGAGTAGCCAAAACAATTCTGAGAAAGAAAAACAAAGGTGTGGGAACCTGCAGCCTGAAGGTCTCATGTGGCCTTCAAGGTCCTAAGTGAGGCCTTTTGACTGAATCCAAATTTTATAGAACAAACCCTTTTATTAAAAAGGGGCAGCACGGCTCAGCACCCATAGCTCAGTGGTTAGGGTGCCAGCCACATGCACCAGGGCTAGTGGGTTCGAACCCAGCCCGGGCCTGCTAAACAACAATAAAAAATAGCCAGGCTTTGTGGCGGACACCTGTAGTCCCAGCTACTAGAGAAGCTGAGGCAAGAGAATCACTTGAGCCCAAAAGTTTGAGGTTGCTGCGAGCTGTGACATCACAGCACTCTATCAAGGGCAACATAGTGAGACTCTGTCTCGAAAAGGGGGGCGGCAGGAAAGAAATAGGAAGCTTTTCTTGCTTCCTTTGGTGACTAAAAAAACAATGTTGAAAAAAGAAGGCTGCAGCCCTTGTCTTACACTATATATAAAGAGCAACTCGAAATGGAGAAAAGTCATAAATGTAAGACCTAAAGCTATGAAAGTCCTAGAAGAAAACACCTGGGGAAAGACCCTGGATGTTAGCCTTGATGATAATTTTTTTTTCCAATTATGCAAAAACCTCAGGCTATAAAAGCAAAAATAAATAAATGGGACTACATTAAACTAAAAAGTAAAGGAAATAATCAACGAAATGAAATGGCAACTGAGGAATTACAAAAGAGATTTGCAAATCACTTATCTGACAAGAGATTCACATCCAAAATGTATAAGAACTCATACAACTAAATAGCAGATAAGCAAATAACCCATTTAAAAAATGAGCAAAGAACCTGAATAGACATTTCTCCAAAGAAGATATAAAAATGCCAACAGGTATATGAAAAGGTGCCCAACATCATTATTCAGACCATCAAGCCAAAATCATGATGAGATGCCATTAGTGTGGTTGTTATTAAAAAGTCCAAAGGTGATACATTTTAGTGAGGGTGTGGGAAAAAAAGGAACCCTTGAACATTGTTGGTGTGAATGTGGACTGGTGCGGCTATTATGGAAAACAGAAATTAAAAACAGAACTTCCATATAACCCAGTAATCCCTCTTCTGGCACACGTCCTTCAAAGGAAATGAAATCAGCCTCATGAAGATATCTGTGCTCCCACAGTTTACTGTAGCAAAAAAAAAAAAAAAGATCCACACATCCACACAGCCAAGATCTGGAAACAACCTAAGTGTCTGTTGATGGGCAACTAAAGAAACTATGGTATTACTGGAATATTATCCAGCCTTAAAAAAGAAGGGGATCCTGCCATTTGTCACAACAGGCATGAACGTGAAGGATATTGTGATAAGTGAAATAAGCCAGATGCTAAAAGAAAAATATTGGACCCAGACAGGAGGGGCCTTGTCTTCTGTGGTGACAGAAAGGAGGTATATTTGGGTACCTTTGCAGTGATGGAAAGTGACGAAAGGGCATTCATGTTTCTTCTCCTCCTGGGTCTGAGCAGGGGGTAATGAGGCAGGAGGTCTGTGGAAGGCAGGAAGGCTTTCACCCCCAGTAACAAGGAGACAGAGGGCTCTTCAGGGACCCACCTAAAGTTGGGTTTGGTGATATGTGGTCATTCTCAAGTCTTCTCTTTTTCCCCAAACTCCTGGAAAACACTGAAAAGGGGATAGGTCTTCAAAGTGTTAACCCACTGTGGAAAAACGATGGGAGGGGAAGCACCTGAAAATGAACAGCATTATCAAACTGAGGGACAAAGGGAACTAACTGCCAGCAGAGGGGAGGTGGGCGCCCCACAGATGCCTGCAGAAGGAAGTTCAGTGAGGAGGGACTCAGTTTCCATTGTGTACGTGCCAGGACACTCAGGGCCCAGGTGAGGAATGATGGGCTGACAGTATTGGCTAAAGCTCATGGTATAGATCAGTTTTATTCCTCAGTCCCTATTCCATTGTAGACACCAAATAGCACCACTCCCAAGATTCCTGGAGGAGAAAAGAAAGACGTTCATATCTTCATATTTGCTGTACTGGTGTGGCTCAGCCCCTGTAAGCCCCACGGAGAGTTGGGGAGGGCCATTTCCACAAAGAAAACTTGGGGTGCTGCTATACCAAGAAATAGTATAGCAGTGGGAATGGGTGCTAGGCAGACAAACACCAATCTACCCCTGGGCATGATATTTTTAAGCTAGATCTAAGAAAGAGAAGGAGAAAGCCAACAAAGCATTGGGTAAAATGTTCCAGAAAGGGAACAGCGCGTACCAGGGCCTCGGGTGGGAAGGAGAGAGATTAATATATTCAAAAACCAGAAAGAAGATGAGTGTGCCTGTTTCTTAAGGAGTAAAAAAGGGTGTGAGATGAATTTCAGAGGTAGGAGGGACCGGATTTTGCAGACTCTTGTGAATAATCGTATAGTCTGGCTTCTTTCCAAAGCGTGGTGAGAAGCCCCTGAAACAGAGCTGATGGGATCCTGGCTGCGTTTTATTCTGTGTGGAGCATTAGGACAGAGTGACAGGATTAAGTGAAGGTGAAAGCGGCTTGGACCAAGTGATGGCAGTGAAGATGGAAAGACGGAGCCAGACAGGAGGTGTATTTTTTGGTTCCTCCACAATCCATTCACCATACCACACGACAGAGAGGAGAGTCTCCCTAAACTATAAATCAGATGATATTTGTTGAAAGAATAAAGTTCTGATGCACGCTTTTTGTAGATCAGATAATTAAGCAAAAAATGCCATAATATTGTTTTACTTTTTTTTTTTTTTTGAGACAGAGCCTCAAGCTATCCCCCTGGGTAGAGTGCTGTGGCATCACAGCTCACAGCAACCTCCAACTCCTGGACTCAAGAGAGTCTCCTGCCTCCACCTCTCAAGTAACTGGGACTACAGGCACCCGCCCGGCTATTTTAATTTTTGGTTGCAGCCATCATTGTTGTTTGGCGGGCCCGGGCTGGATTCAAACACCCCACCTTAGGTGTATGTGGGCTGGCACCTTAGCCACTTGAGCCACAGGCGCCAAACTAATACCGTTTTACTTCATAAGCACTCATATAGATCTTGAGTGTCAAGTAACTGAGGCCCAAAGAGGTCAAGCAATTTGCCTAAGGTCATACATGGTGCAGCAAATGGTGCAGTGGCTCCAGGGGTCAGGCTTCCCGTCACATACTCTGCCAAGGCTTTTGACATCCAAGGTTCAGGCATTTTGACAAATTTAAAATAAAAAAAAATTTTTTTTAATACTTTGAAACACTAGAAACTGAATGGATAAAATAACATTTGTATAACAACAACAAAAATAGATTTATAATTGAGAAGAAAAATTCAAGTATAAAAATCCAAAGGGAATTTTTAGGCAATGTAACACATATAATTGAATTCAGGAACTTACAGCAATAGACGGATTATGACAGCTTGCCCATGCAAGCAACAAGATAAGGTAGTCTTTAAGCAAAAAAACCAACCACAGCAGATCAAGCAAGTCAGAGGCAAACAATAAGTGCCAAAAGCAGTGACTGTGAGTACGGCGGGCGCTGATCTCAAGGCTGCCTGGCGGATCCCGGTTATGCGATCAGTCACCTTAACCCAGTAGTAGCCGCCTCTCTACAGAAAGGTGTGCTACAACTTTAAAATGCCAGTGCATTCTTTGATTCTGCTCTGAAAATTAGGAAATACATCCTCAGTCAATAATGTAATTCCTTCCATTTAGACTCAGGACATGAAGGTGGAGCCTCAGTTTCTGCATCTGTCAACAGTTGGGCTCTAAGCTCCTTTTGGCTTTAACTGGGGAAAGTCACCTTGATGCCAGGCTTATATGTCAAATGGCTGAATTGGGGATTTATTGTTTCCACATTTTTATTTGTAAAAATACAAGATTTTTGTGATATATGTTTTCAGATAATTTTTAAACCTTAAAGAAGCACATATGTGAACATTGAAAGTTCTGCCCACGACGACTCCTACTTCCATAGCCCCAGAGGTAACCACCACTTAGAAGTGGCACATCCTTCTAGACTTCATGTGTACAAAATACACACTTTTGCCTTTTAAAAGTAGACATACACAGGTCTGCTTTTGACTTATTGTGTTGTTATCATCTTCAACTTCAGTTTAAATAGAGCTACTTCTTTTAATAGTTGTTAATATTCCATTTTATGGTGGTATCATAATTTATTTAATTAATGATCCACTGATGAGCACTGAAAGTTCCTTTTGATTTTCCCTCTTAAAATAACAGCACGGTGAACATCCTTGGGGATAGCTTTGTTCACTTACATGATAATTTCAGCGAGACAGATTCTGAGAAATTATTGCTGGTTCTGTGAGACATATTCTTGGAAGTGTAATTGTGGGTTAAAAGGTAAAGACAACTTAACATGTGGTACACACTGCCGAAATTCACTTGCAGAAGTTAGTATTTGTTTGCACTTGATTTCTCTAAAACTCTTGCCAACAATGCATAGCATCATTCTTCATCACTGCCAGTTAGATAAGTAAAAAATATTTTAAGGTTCATTTCCTTCATGATTAATAAGTTACTCATGTTTCTGTATGTTTCAAAATCATTTCCACTTGATTTTTTTCAAAATCAATTATTCATGTCCTTTGCCTGTTTTACTATTGATGTTGATCTTTTTCCTGCAAATTTATCAGAGCTTTTACCATAGTAAGAATGTTAACCCTGAGGCTGAGTGCAGTGGCTCACAGCTGTAATCCCAGAACTCTGGAAAGCAGAGGCAGGTGGATTGCTTGAGCTTAGGAGTTTGAGACCAGCTTGAGCAAAAGTGAGACTCCATCTCTTAAAAAAAATAGCTGGGATTTGTGGCAGGTGCCTGTAGTCCCAGCTACTCGGGAGGCTGAGGCAACAGAATTGCTTGAGCCCAAAAGTTTGAGATTGCTGTGAGCTATGACACCAGGGCACTCTACCCAGGGCAACAAAGTGAGACTCTGTCTCAAAAAAAAAGAATGTTAACCTTTTGTCAAGAATAAAAATGATAATATGTTCTCCAACTTTTTTTTTTTAATGTTTCAACTTTAAGGTCTCATTTACCAAACAAAAGCTGCTTGGTTTTTACTTAATTAAATATATTATACTTTATTTTATAACTTCTGGATTTTATATTATGCCCTAGCCTAATATTATGGATCCAGTCTCTCATATTTTGGTTTAGTAATTTGATGTGTGATTTCGACACTTAAATCTTTAATCACACGGCAATATTTCTAGGCTTGCAATGAGGTGAGGGTCTAGCCAGTGATCCCTACAGGATGTTTTTTCCCACTGTTAGCAGATATTTAGCATTTGTTTTCTCAACCTTCTTGTAATCTGGTCTCTATTTGGGGAGATTGGAAAGCTAAAGAAACACTTCCTAGAGTCCCCGGGAGCTGAGCTTCTGGAAGCTTATGTTCCATCATTTGGATGCACTCACGACTCTAGGAAACAGAAGTGAGCCATCTTCCCAGGGCTCCTGAGTGCTGCCATTAGCAAGGGAGCTCAGACAGGGGGCGGTTTCTGGTAGCAGCATTCCTGCATCCATCACTGGCTGCTTGGGAATCAAGGTGCAATGGTGATAGGGACAGCTCCTTCAGGTGACTTCCTAATCCCAGAACCCAGCTTTGGACTCCCACCCTCCAGCTTCCTGAGTCATGAGAGGCAGTGGCAGAGGCAGTAGCTGCTTGTTTCTGGCTCAGCTTCAGCGGTTCCCCATTGAATCATCTTTGTCTAGGCTGAGGCATTCTGGGGACCCAGCCTGGAAAATGGTCCCATAGCACTTCTAAGGTGTTGTAAACATCTCATTCCCTACATTAAATAACTTTCTGTTCAAAATACCCAAAATAACTTCTATTTCCTGCCTTAAATCCCAACTGATGTGCTCTTCGGTCTAAATTATCGTATTTATCACCTATAGTTTACATTTATATGTGAGTCTACTGCTAGAATCTCCATTCTATGTCATTAATTTGTCCACTTTTCAATGATGCTTCATTGTTTAATTTGTCCTAATATTTGATAGAATAAATTGAATACATCTCATGTACTTTTCTCTTTCAAAGTCAGTTTGACTATTCTGGAATATTTTGTTTTCCAACTAAAACTGAGAATCAACTTTTACGTTTGTCAGAATATCCATTTGAATTTTTGATTAAAAGGGATTATACCACATAGTTGTTGGTTAATTTAGTGATAACTGAGTTCCTTATGAAATCAACTCAGTTGCAAATGTGTTCAGTCTTTTTACTTACATTTCTTCTTTTTTTTTTTTGAGACAGAGTCTCAAGCTGTCACGCTGGGTAGAGTGCTGTAGCATCACAGCTCACAGCAACCTCAAACTCTTGAGCTTAAGCCTCAGCCTCCCAAGTAGCTGGGACTATAGGTGCCTGCCACAATGCCCAGCTATCCTTCTTCTTGGTTGTAGTTGTCATTGTCGATTGGCAGACATGGGCTGGATTTGAACCTGCCGGCTCTGGTGTTCGTGGCTGACACCCTAGCTGCTGAGCTACAGGTGCAGAATCCTTATGCGTCTTCTTTTATGTCATTGTTCAATGCCCAGTACTTTATGTAGATCAGCTCGTAACCTTTTGTGAGATATAATATTGATTATTTAGTAGTTTTTGTTATTGTGAATAAGACACTTTTCTCAATTGCATTTTAAACATATTTAAATATAGCATTTTAAACTATCATAATAAGAACTAACATTTATTGAACACTGCCTAGGAACCAGGCATGTTATATCTGTGTTGCTTTACGTGTTATTCAGACACAAACAGAATGCTGTGGGCTTCCACCCTCAGCCCGTGGTTGGCTTTGAATGCTCATCAGTGGAGGCAGATATGAAAATCATGCATGGATCTTTTTTGTTCATCAGCTTTTGTTAGTGTTTGTGTCTGTAATGTGTGGCCTAAGACAACTCTTACATAAGCATTCAGAGTCAGCTGCAGGCCGAGGTTGGACACCCCTAACAGGGTTTGTTTTTCTTGTGTTCAAAAAGCCCAGAAGTAGGGAGCCATGGCTGACATTGACCTTCCCCACATGGCCAGATAGTACTATAGCACTACATCCATTCTTAAGATGGTAGGAAAGGAAAACAGGGGCACCTGCAACTTATTGTACCTCTTTGGCCAGACTGGAGGAGGTTAGCTGCTGCGATGCCAAGGAAGTCTGTGAAAGTATTTGATACTTGCAAATTCCAAAGTAGATAAAGACCATCTGGATAAGCTTAGAATAGGTGTTCGGTGAGTCACACTGCAGACACCAAAATTAGTGACTCACTTGCCCAAACCATCTGAGGGCAGCATGATGGCTGCCCCAGGTTCACAGAGGGGAACTGAGGCATGAGGAGCTTCAGCTGTTTGCCTGTCATTGAGCAGGAGCAAGCACAGAATGTGGGCCTCAGCCATGCTGGGAGGCTCATTTATTACTGAGTTCTCCTGCTGTTTCTATACGCTTTAGCGTCCCTGCATATTTTAGGCAAATGAATACGTGGAGTTATACCATCCTTGTAACAGTGATTGTTTTGCCCCCTAGTCTCACTACTTTGGCCAAGACCTTCAGAATGAGGTCAAGTAGGGATAGGTTTCTGTTTATTTTCCTATTTATTGTTTCACTGTTAAATGATTAAATTTGTGCCCTCAAAAGAATACTTTTTAAATAATAGTAAAAATAGATATTTTTCAATAATAATCAAAATATCAGCAGATATTTTTCAATAATATTTTTCAAAAATAGTACTTTTCAGTAATATTTTCCTATAATAATAATAGAAAATCTTCTTTTCTAGTCTGCACTTTAAAACATTTTCTTTT
This sequence comes from Galagoides demidoff, assembly GCA_963574575.1. Lineage (NCBI taxonomy): Eukaryota > Metazoa > Chordata > Mammalia > Primates > Galagidae > Galagoides > Galagoides demidoff. Next base: position 5,352 of record CAUYQV010105835.1, on the reverse strand, counting down.
TATCACATCAAAATACCTACACTGCTGATTAGTCTCCAATAAAATCAATGATTCATATCCTACTCAAAGTACCAGCAAAGACCTCTCTAACACTTTCTCACAATAGTGCTTTACAAACCTCACGTCTCTTTTCAGCACTGCCTAGTCACAGCAGAATTAAGACCTGACCAGAAACTAAACAATCGCACTGGAATACATAGGTTCTTGTGTCAGAAGCAGTTTTCATAATACTGACAAAGATAAGAAAAATGGGCAGGAATTTCTCTGTCAGACTGAAAAAGTGTCTCTGCTACTTTTTCTTAGTGAGGGTCATGTTATCAGGAAACCTATTGGTGGGAATATAGCTGAGTTTTGCATCTTTGACAGTTTCTGGAAGAGTAAGAGAAATTGGCTGGGCTGAGGTTTCCCAGAAATGGGCGCCTGAGCCAAACTCCCATGCTGTGGCTTTCTTAGGAAGTATAATCTTAGAACTGCAAGTGTGAGGGTAAAGAAGGAGAGCAGAGAGATGGAAAAAGTGCATTTATAGGAATGAGGCAGTGTGCTACCAGTCTGGCTGCCACATCCCAGGACAGTGCAGCCCTTTGCTTAGGGGCTGCCAGGCTGAACGCTGGTTCTGCCCCACCCTCTGTCACTCACTGCTCAGAATTCACCTCATGGAGCATCAACTCCCTGGCACCTCGGGGTGGTGTATCTGCCCCTTGGCAGCCTTGGGGAAGCCAGGTGCCAGATCTCTGAGCTTGTCAGAGTGATGACAGGCGCCTGACCATCTGTAGGACCTGTGTGTCTGATGTGGTGCAGCGGGACAGCCACGGGAAAGCCATGCCCCCGGCGGCTGAGTAGAAGTGGCAAAGGCACCTGAGGCAGAGCTTCTCCGGGTAGCAAGCAGCCCAGGCCTGGGACAGCTGAGGTCAAGGCGACCCAGGAAGGGGGCACCCTGGGACTTGTACAGCAGCCATCGTTGTGAAGGGGGTTAGTTACGTACTTCTGTATTATGGGAGAGTCATACGGGGCCCAGGTCATTAGGCAGCACACATCCAGCAATAGGACACAGCCCCAAGCAGAAGAAAAGGCTCCCTGAGGAAGCACATGCCCAGGAGGGACACTCCCTGGAGGCCAAACATACAGTTGGCCTCAGCTCTGGTTAACCTGTTCAAGCCCAACTCCACACCTTACCTTCTCTAACCGGGTTCCTCTCTCCAGAGAACCAGCAGGGAGAGCAGGTCCGATGCGTCTCAGAGCTCGTGCTGTGCTCCTGGCACCTTTGGACCCTACACGGAATGGCATGAGGATAAATGCCTCCACGACGTGCAGTGCCCCTAAGGTGGTGTGGATGCAGTGGTTTGCCAGGTTAGAGTGACCATGTAGAGCCCTTGGTGCACACACACACCCTGTGGACAGTCCTTTTGTGCTTTCTCAGATGAGAAAACTGAGGCTTAGAAATTTCATGTGACTTGCCCAAGGCCACTTAGCTCTGGAGTTCAGACTTTGAACTGCATCCCTACACTGATTTTTTTTTTTTTTTTTGAGATAGAGTCCCACTCTGTAGCCTTGGCCCTGGGTCGAGTGCCGTGGCATCACAGCTTACAGAAAACCTCAAACTCTTTGGCTTGTGCAAACTCCTTGCCTCAGCCTTCCAAGTACCTGGGACTACAGATGTTTGCCACTACACCCGGCAAGTTTTTCTCTTTTTAGTAACAGCTTCAGCCTCACTCCTACTCAGTCTAATCTCGAACCCCTGAGCTCAAACAATCTACCAGCTTCAGCCTCTCAGAGTGCTAGGATCATGGGAGTGAGCCACAGAGCCTGGCACCTACACTGATTCTTAATGTGTAAAATTTGGTATAAAAAACACTTAAAACAATGCTTCAATTTTGTGGAACATGTTCCCTGGAACTAGCTATATTCCCACCTGCCTGAATAAAGTACAAGCTTCACTGGCTAGGTCACTCCAGGTCCCCTAGACCTGGGCCTGTTTCTCCTTCCCAGCATGCTCTCCCCTCCGGGTCCCACTTCACCTACCCTGGGCTCCCACTAAGTCCTTTGCTGGCCCTGTTGCTCCCCAGGTTTCTGTGATCACTGACCTCCCTGGCTTTGCTAAGCAGGTCCTTCTACTGGGTACCCTCTCTACTAGTGGCCCCTGTCTGTGTGACTTCTTTAAAAACTTTAGTCAAATTCTACCTCTTTCAGGAAGTTCTTCTACCCCTCTTCCATGGGATGTGGGTCAGCTCTTCTCAGACCCCCTCTTAGCACATGTTCTGGTCTTTCGACTACATTGTGATAGTGATTTGTATTATGTTTTTAACCCACCATTTCTACCCTCCCATTAACCTCTAAGGCCTGGCTCACTTCCCGGCCCCTGGTAAGTGGTCAGTAAACGTGTAAGAAGTGAATGGATGAGTTCCTAGTCTAGAGTAGACACTGGACCTCACTCAGCCCTTCTCGGGATGCCTTGGTTGATCCCTTTCCACCTCTGGTGTTCTCACTTGTAGATTTAGGCACTTGTTTGGCCAAACTGAATGAGAGCTGGGTGGTATAACAGAATTTATCATCCACATCAAATTAATATGAATACACACACATTCATGTACATATGTACACACACGAGTCTTTGGCTGACGATACTGTTTCCTCAATGCAGGATTGATTTTTTTTATTGGTTAATGATAATAGCAGCTAACGGAGAAATCAGGTCTCAGGCACTTTCCTAAGTAGTTAGTAGATGCTACTAACTTTATCCTCAGGACAATGTGTTGAGATTGACACTATCATCACAAATGGTCACCAGAATGAGAAACCAAGGCAGAGAGCAGATGGGGAAGTAACTTGCCCACAGCCACAGAGCTCACAAATATAGGGGTTGGGACCTAGACCCCGGCTTCTGTACTGGGTTTACTCTACTGTGTTCTGTGGCCCACAGCTCCTGGGGACCACTTGAGAGCCTGCTTTGTGACATCCTGACAGTAGAAGGACTTGCAACATCCTCCGCAAACATTCATACGTTGCCTGAGAGCTTCGTCACACAGCAGCAGCTGAACACACTGCAGAAGCTGAATCTCAAGCACCTCTGATGGGTTTCTCAGAGTCTGCTAAGTGGAAATTTCTTCAGAAGACCACAAATGTGGTCAAGCACCCAATATCCGGACTTCTTAGTGCCTTTACCAAGCTGGTAACAGTCATTCTAATCACTTGCTGAAGCAAACCACACCTTCAGAAGACAACTTTTCTCTCTTAAGTATCACTGTGCAATTGTATGTGTTACAATTAGGCAAAGGGAAGGTTATGAATGAATCAGTGTCAGCTGGAGCTGCTTTGCTACAAATGGCAAATTTACAAGTTCCCTTTCTGCACTATGTGCTTGTAGCTCATCCCGAAGGGCCATCTGTGTTAATGCTAAAAGGGATGCTGCTCAGTGCCTGGATTACTCCCTCAGGCATTCGAAGAAGGAACATTCAGGAAAGTGAAATGCAGCAAGGGAAATAATAATAAGATAACTAGACTACCTATAAAATGGGAGAAGATATTTGCAAACTATATATCTGACAAGGGACTAATATGCAGAATCTACAATGAACTCAAACAAATCAGCAAAAATAAAACAACTCCATTAAAAGTGGGCAAAGGATGTGGAGTGGGTATTTTCAAAAGGAGATATACAGGCTGGACACAATGGTGCAGGCCTATAGTCCTAGCACTCTGGGAGGCTAACTTGGGAGGATCACTTGAGCTCAGGGGTTCAGTACCAGACTGAGCAAGAGCAAGACCCCTCCCCCTCATTTTATTTTATTTTATTTTATTTTTGCAATTTTTGGCCGGGGCTGGGTTTGAACCTGTCACCTCTGGTGTATGGGGCTGGTGCCCTACTCCTTTGAGTCACAGGTGCTGCCGTCCCCATTTTTACTAAAAGTAGAAAAACTAGCCAGACATGGTGGTCCATACCTGTAGTCCCAGCTACTAGGGAGGCTGAGGCAAGAGAATTGCTCAAGCCCAAGAGTTTGAGGTTGCTGTGAGTTAGACTGATGCCCTGGCACTCCAACCTGAGTGACAGAGTGAGACTCTGTCTCAACAAAAAACATTTATTGAAAATTAACTAAAAACAATTTATTAAAAAACATTTTTTAAAAAGATCTTGGCATAGGGCCAGGCATAGTGGCTCACGCCTATAATCCTAGCATCCTGGAAGGCTGAGACGGGTGGATTGCCTGAGTTCATCAGTTCAAGATCAGCCTGAGCAAGAGCAAAGACCGTATCTCTAAAAATAGGCAGGCGTTGTGACTGGTACCTATAGTCCAGCTACTTGAGAGGTTGAGGCAAGAGAATTACTTGAGCCTAAGTGTTTGAGGTTGCTGTGAGTTATACTGCCACAGCACTCTACCAAGGGCAACAGTGTGACTCAGTCTCAGAAAAAAAAAAAAAGATCCTGGCATGGATGCAATGAAAAAGGAACACTTACATACACATACTGTTGACAGGACTGCAAATTAGTCCAACCACTATGGACAACAATATAGAGATTCTTCAGAGAACTACATGTAGACCCACTATTCAGTCCAGCATTGAATTCTGGGTATTTACCCAAAGAAAAAGAAGTCATTATATCAAAAGGCCACCTGCACCTGAATGTTTATCACAGTCTAATTGCAAAGATATGGAATCAACCTAAGTGCCCATCAACTGAATAAAGAAAATGTGATATAGACACACACACACACACATTGAATACTACTCAGCTATAAAAGGGAATGAAATAATGTCATTTCTGGCAACTTGGTTGGAATTGGAGACCATTATCCAAAGTGAAGTATCTCAGGAATGGAGAAACAAATACCACATTTGCATTAATAAGCGAGAGCCAAATAATGGGTATGCACAGTCATAAAGTGGGGTAAAGGACACTGGAAACTAAGAGTGGAGGGTGTGAGTGGGGTGCGGGATAAAAACTTATGTATTGGATACAATGTACACTATTCTGGTGATGGGCACACCAAAAGCCCTGGCTTCATCTATGTAGCAAAAACACTGTACCTCTAATATTTTAAAATAAAAATTATTTAAACAATTGGGTGGCACCTGTGGCTCAGTGAGTAGGTCGCTGGCCCCATATATAGGGTGACCAGACGTCCCGCTTTTCAACAATTTGTCCCACGTCCCGCGGCATTTTTTAAAAGTCCCGATTTTTGGAAATAATGCACGAATGGGCGGGAGAACAAGAAGGGAATATACGGTTTTCGGCTGCCATGTGGCTATTTCGCCAGAATATGAGTTTTATATTATTTTTGTTAATTTTATAATGTTAAACTGTAATAATAACAACCAATTGCTGAGAAGTGATTATCGAGAACTGCTTATCAAAGT
>CAUYQV010105834.1:0-17016 GCA_963574575.1 Galagoides demidoff | reverse complement strand
TTTTTATCTTAGTAAACATATTACATAGCTCCATCAGTTTCTATTGGATTAAAAATAGTCTGTGAAATCAGAGAGAGGCAAATCTTTTTTTTGAATGTTAGGTTAACATGAGGGTATAAAGAAATCGGTTAAGGCGGCACCCATAGGTCAGCGGTTAGGATGCGGGCCACATACACGGAGGCTGGTGGGTTTCAACCCAGCCTGGGCAGCTAAAAACAACAATGACAACTGCAAAAAAAAAAAAAAAAAAGCTGGTAGTTGTGGTGAGCATCTGTAATCCCAGCTACTTGGGTGGCTGAGGCTTGAGAATCTCTTAAACCCAAAAGTTTCAGGTTGCTGTGATGCCATGGCACTCCACCAAGGGCAATAGCCTGAGACTCTGTCTCAAAAAAAAAAAAAAAGAAAAGAAAAGAAAAAGAAAAAGAAGTAGGTTACACTGTTTGCATTTGTTAGGTAATAGGTAGGTAGTACCTCTTATAATTGTGTCCCGACCTTAAGAGGTATGTTACACACACTAACATTGTGCCCAGTAAGTGGGAGTACATCCATCCCCCTCCCTCTTCCCCTCTCCCTCTTGCTCCTGTTCTCCCTACCTTGAATTGATTTGATATTTTTCTCTTTTGTGGGCATGTATTAGATCATCTACTGGCTTTTATACATTGGATACTTGCTTCTCCATTCTTGTGATACTTTACTAAGAAGAATGTGCTTCAGCTCCATCCAGGTTATTGCAAAAAATGCAAAGTCTTCATCTTTTATAATGGCTAAATAGTATTCCATGGTATATATATACAACAACTTGTTAATCCATTCCTAAATTAGTGAGCATTTAGTTTGTTTCCACATCTTGGCAATTGTAAATTGAGCTGCAATAAACAATCTAATGCAAATATCCTCATGATAAAATGATTTTTTTCTTCTGGGTAGATGCCTAGTAATGGGAATGCAGAATCAAATGGGAGGTCTAATCTGAGTTCTTTGAGGATTCTTCATACTTTTTTCCAAAGAGGTTGCATTGGTTTGCAGTCCCACCAACAGTGTAGAAGTGTTCCCTTGTCTCCACATCCACACCAGCTTCTGCAGCTTTGAGACTTTGTGATGTGGACTATTGTCACTGGGGTTAGGTGATATCTCAGGGTGATTTGATTTGCATTTCTCTCACTATCAGAAACAATGAGAATTTTTTCAAATGTTTGTTAGCTATTTGTCTATCTTTTTCAGGGAAGGTTCTGTTCATGTCTCTTGCCAGTGGTAGATGGGATTGTTTGCATTTTTTTTTGTTTTTTTGGTGATTAATTTGAGTTCTCTGTTATCTCTGTAATCTCTGTTAGATTCCGGTTATCAACACTTTGTCAGATACATACCATGCAGATATCTTTGCCCAATCTGATGGTTGTCTTTTTGCTTTAATTGTTGTGTCCTCAGCTGTGAAAAAGATTTTCAGCTTAATTAAGTCCCATTTATTTATTTTGTTGTTATTGAGATGGCCACTGGAATCTTTGTCATAAAATCTTTCCCCAGTCCAACATCATCAAGAGTTTTCTCCATACTTTCTTCTAAGATTTGTATTATTTCATGTCTTAGATTTAAATCTTTGTTTATGTTGAGTTAATTTTTTAAGCAGTGAGTGAAAGATGAAGGTCACTTTTCAGTGTTTAACATGTGGGTATCCAGTTCTCCTAGCACTGTTTGTTGAATAGGGATTCTTTTCCCCACTGTATGCTTTTGTTTGGTTTATCAAAGATCAGATGGCAAGTAGAGACTGGTTTCATTTCTTGATTTTCTCTTCTATTCCATATGTCTCTATCTCTATTTTTGTGCCAATACCATGCTGTTTTGGTCACTGTGGGCATGTAACATAATCTGAAATCTGGTAAATTGATGTCTCCAGCTTTGTTTTTATTACTAAGAATTGCCTTGGCTATACAGTGTTTTTAATGGTTCTATACAAAACAAAGCACTGTTTTTTCCAGTTCTTCAAAGTGTGATGTTGGTATTTTAATGATAATTGCATTGAATTTGTAGATTGCTTTGGGTAGAATAGACATTTTAACAATGTTGATTCTTCCCAGCCAAGAGCATGGTATGTTCTATTTGTTAGTGTCTTCTGCTATTTCTTTTCTTAAGGTTTCATAATTCTCTTTGTAAAGATCCTTCACTTCTTTTGTCAGGTATATTTCTAAGTGTTTCATTTTCTTTGTAATTACTGTGAAGGGATTGTGCTCTTGAATTGCTTCTCAATTTGGCTGCTATTGGTGTATACAAAGACTACTGATTTGTGGACATTGATTTTATATCCTGAAAAATTACCATATTTCTTGATCACTTCCAGGAATTTTGTGGTTTTCTAAGTATAACATCGTATCATCAGCAAAGAGAGAGAGTTTGACCTCCTGTGCCCCTATTTGGATGCCCTTTATATCCTTTTCTTTCCTGATCGCTTTTTCTAGAACTTCCAGTACTATGTTAGTACTGGTGATAGTGGGCATCCTTGTCTGGTTCCAGTTCTAAGCAGAAAAGCTTTCAGTTTTACTCCATTCAGTACATTAGCTGTGAGTTTTTCATAGATGGCTTTAAGCAGCTTAAGAAACATGCTACCTTTGGCTATTTTCTTAAATGTTATTGTTAGAAAAGGATGCTGAATTTTATAAAATGTTTTTTCTGCATCTATTGAAATTATCATATGGTCTTTGTTTTTGTTTCTGTTGATATGGTGAATTACATTTCTGGATTTGCATATGTTAAACCAGCCTTGCATCCTGGGATGAAGACTACTTGAACATGATCTATAACTTTTTAAATGTGTAACTGCAATATATTAGCTAAGATTTTATTGAATATTTTTGCATCAGTATTCATTTGTGAAATTGATGTGCATTTCTTTTTAGTTGGGTCCTTTCCTAGTTTTGGAATCGGATGATTTTTGCTTCATGGAATGTGTTGGGGAAGGTTCCTTCCTGCTCAATGTTGTGGAATAGGTTCTGTAGTATAGGTACAAGCTAATATTTGAAGTTTGGAAAAGGATTCTGGTGTGAAGCCATCTGGTACAGGGATTTTTTTGTTATTGTTGGAAGCTTTTTTATTGTTTCTTCAATCTCAGTGCTTGATAATTGCTGAGAGAATGGGGACTGAAGACCCCATTCTTGGCAAAGGAAAGCACCTCCAGAAAAAGAGAAAAACTAAGCTGAGTGAGTCAGAACAAAGAAAAGTCAGCTAGTTTACATTTAAGCTAGTCATTTCCAGCAAGCTTCCTTCCTTTTCTGAAATTCTAGTCTGTTGGGGAAACGGCTTACAAACACCCTACTGGGTCTGTGAGCACTCTGAAGAGAATAATGGTCATAGAAGAGTTTATGACAAGTCCTAAGAAAAGATACATCTGGGGCATTTCTTGACCATTACAAGGAAAGCAGATACCCATTGTGGAGATTTGCATTTCCCTGGGGCAGAGACCAAGGGAGTAACTCAGGCTCTGAGGTATGTGCAGAACTCATATCTCTTATAGCATAGGAAAAATCCTCTGTGGTTGTGATGGTAAGAAAATGCCTCTCTCCCCCAGATCCCTGAGAGGAAATTAATGCTGATAATGTTTTACTCCACAATGAACTAGTAGAGCTTAACACCTCCCTAGAAATCTGTGTGTGTGAAATCAATCAGGAGGCTCTCCCAATACAAGGCTCAGGTTTCAGATAACTGAAGGCTACCCTTAAGGTTAATAATAATAACATTAGACGATGATATCATCAATCTGAGAAACTGTGGATCCCTTTGTTCCCTCCCTCATCAAACCCTCTGGGCAAATAAATTTCAATAAAATCACAGTGGAGCACACACTCTGGACCAATCTCATGATGGGCAATGGACCCATGGCTCCCACTTTTAATTCTACTATATGTCTCTTGTCTGTCTTTATTGTCTGTTCTAACTCTATATTTTTTTCAGTCAATTACTGCCACTTTCCACAGGTCTCAGCAGACACTACTCTCAGGGCAGACCCCAAAAGATAATGGTCTGCTCAAGAAAATCTCTTCCTTATTAAGTCTAGTGAGATGGTGTGATTTCAGGTATTGGTCCATTTCTTCCACATAGTCAAATTTCTTGGCACAGAGTTTTTTGCAGTAGTCAGAAATAATCTCTTGTATGTCTGTAGTATGAATTGTTATTTCTCCCTTCTCATTTCTGATTGAGGTTATTGAAGATTTTACTTTTCTGTTTCTAGGTAATCTGGTCAATGGTTTTCAATTTTATTCATCTTTTTAAGAACCAACTTTTTGTTTCATTAATTTTCTTAATGATTCTTTTGTTTTCAAGTTCATTCATTTCTGATTTAATTTTGGTTATTTCTTTTCTTATGCTAGGTTTGGGATTGGATTGCCCTTCTTTTTCAAATTTTTTAATATGATTCATTAGATTATTGATATACTCTCTTTCCGTTTTTTGGATGTAGGCATCTAAAGTGACAAATTTTCCTCTGAGGACTGCTTTTGCAGTATACCACAGGTTTTGGTGGCTTATGTCTTTATTGTCATTATGTTCAAGGAAGTTAATGATTTTCTCCTTTATCTCTTCCTTGACCCAACTGTCATTCAGCATCAGGTTGTTTAGTTTCCATGCTTGTGTGTGGGGAGGAAAATTTTTGTTGGAGTTGATTTCCACTTGTTTTGTCCTGTGGTCTGAAAAGGTACAAGGTATAATTTCAGTTATTTTGATTTTGTTGAAGTTTGATTTGTGTCTTAAGATATGATCTATTTTGGAGAATGTTTCATGAGCTGACAAGAAGAATGTGTATTCCTCAGCTTTGGGATGACTGTGTTCTATACATGTCTATTAAGCCCAATTGTTCTAGGGTCACATTCAAGTCCCTTATATCTTTGTTCAGTTTCTGTTTAGAGGTTTTATCCAGCTCTGTAAGAGGGTCACTAAAGTTCCCAGGTATTATGGTGTTATAGGATACCGTATTACTTAGCCTAATTAAGGTCTGTTTCAGAAATCTGGGAGCATTTAAGTTGGGTGAATAAATATTTAAACTTGAAATGTCCTCTTGTTGGATTGTTCCATTGACCACTATGAAGTAAACAGAGAGAGGCAAAATTGCTTGCAAAAGTATTTTCTCAGTAAACAGAAACAAATTTTATAGTTCCTGCTTCCTTTAGCTAACCCAAACTACTATGGATGTGATTTTCTGGAATATATGCAAGTTATTTTATATGTCTTATAGGAACTCCCATACTCATCTTATTTGCTTCCAAGTTTTCAACAAATGTATTTTCACATAGTTTGTTCTTCAACATTTTTCCCCCCAAATGTTTGGCGTTTTACTCTTGGACCTTCACTATTCTCTATCTGTACTCATTCCTCAGGTATTTAAACCAGTCTCATGTTTTTAAGCATAATTTCTATACTATTGATTTTCAGCCACATGTATAAATATAGACCTTTCCTATGAACTCTATGAATTATGCATCTGCAAATGGATGTTGAATTAACAGCTAAAATTTAGCATGTCCAAACTTTATTCTACCTTAATCACCTGCATAAACTGCCTCTTTAAGTCTTTGCTATCTCAGATTTACTCCACTTTTCCACACCAAAATTTATTTAGTCATTTAGAAAAAAAAAATTATGTAATAAAACTCCTGTAGGGAGTTTTCACATGTATGCAAACGAACATGTATGCAGAATTATGAACCACCTGTAACCATCACTCAGCTTCCATGACATCAATGTTCTTGCATTTTTATTTCATATATAACATCTCCACTTCCCATTTGATTATTTTTATACTTTTATTTCTTAGGTAAAGTTTATATACATTGAAATGCAAAAATATTTAAGTGTATATTTTTGACAAATAGTTACAGCTCTGTGACCAACAATCTTATTAAGATTAAAAATATTTTATCAACACAAAGTTCCCTTAGTTTCTTTCAAAATCAATTTCTTACCTCACCCAAAGAACCCACTAGTCTGAGATGCATATATTTGCATAGATAAATGGTTAATTTTTTATAATACTGATTTTCCATTGTATGAATATACACAATTGGTTATTGATTATATTGACATTTGAGTTTTTTACAATGTTTGACTAATATGAATTAAGTTGCCATAGACATCCTTTGGGGTCATTAACGTTTTCATTTATCTTGGGAAATAACTAGCAATAGAATGACTGGGTTCCATGTAGATTTGTGTTTACCTGTATAAAAGGTTTCCAGACATTTTTATAAAGTAGTGGAATAATTTTGTATTCCACAAGTAATATATGACCAGTTAGGTTACTCCATATTTTACCAACATTTATTGTTGCCAGTCTTCATAATTTAAAGATTCCAGTGTGTACTTCACTATGGACTTAATTATATTTCCATGATGAAAAATTTTCATGGGCTTATAGTACATTAAAATATATTCTCTTGTGTAATCTCTTTCCAAATCCTTTGCCCTTTGTAAAGATTAGGTGGCTTATCATTTTAAAATTGAGGAACATGTGTTTTTCCCTCCATTATTGTGATGTTTCACTTAGAAAAATAATTTCCAATTCCCTCAGGTTGTCAAAAAAAATTAGGTCACTATTTTTTGTGGCTGAGTAATACTCCATAGTATGTATATGCCATGTTTTATTTATCCATTCATGTATTGGTGGGAACTTGAATTTTTTAATGTCTTTGTGATTGTGAATTGTGCTGCTATAAATATTAAAGTGCAAGTGTATTTTTTATAAAATGACCCTTTTTCCTTTGAGTATATACCTAGCAGTGGGATTGCTGAATCAAATGGTAGGTCTACTTTAAGTTCCCTAAGATCTCACTATACAATTTTCTATAGAGATCACACTAGTTTGCAGTCCCACTAACAGTGTATAAGAGTTCCTTTCTCTTTGCATCAAGGCCAGCATCTGTTGTTTTGGGACTTATGAATATGTGCCATTCTCATCAGAGTTAGGTAAGAACTCATTGTGGTTTTATTTGCATTTCCCTGATGATTTGACAAGAGAGATAAAAGCATGCACTGGGGAGAAGAATTCCTGTTTATTAAATGGTACTGAGAAAACTGGATAATCACAAGTAACAGACTAAAACAGTATTCACACCTCTCACTGCTCACAAAAAATTGACTCATAATAGATAAAAGACTTAAACCTAAGGCAGGAAAGGATAAGAATCCTAGCAGAAAATGTTGGAAAAAACTCTTATAGATATTGGGCTAGGCAAAGAATTAATGAAGACTCCCAAAGCATTCCCAGAAACAACAAAAATAAATAAATTGCACCAAATCATATTAAAAAGTTTTTGCACTACAAAAAATACACTCAAAAGAGGAAACGGACAACCCATAGAATGGGAGAAAATGTTTACAAGCTATGCATCTGGTCAAGAACTAATAACCAGAATCTACAAAGAACTCAAGCAAATCAGCAAGAAATAACCAAAAAACCCATTAAAAAGTGCAAATGATAGGACCAGGAACTTTTTAAATGAAGATATGCTAAGGATCAACAAATTTATGAAAAAAATGCATTGATTTTTAATACTATCCCTTGGAATTACACCATAATAATGTCCGTCTTGATTTTCTTTTTTTCATACTTCAGGACATTCTCTTGATTATTCATCAAATTCAAAATCCATCCAGAACTTGATATCTTCAAACCACCTCCACTGTGGGCATCTCAATTTAACTTTCTTTCACTTGAATTATTGTAAAATAAATGAAGATTATATGTCCACATTTTTGTTCCTTTTTAGTTTATTACAAACAATACCCAGAGTGATCTGTTAAACCTGGTGTCCTCAAACTACAGCCTGCGAGCCACATGTAGCCTGCCTAGGACATTTACCTGGTCTGCTGGGTGTTTTTGCTGCCACTGCCTGCCCTGCTTAGCAGCCAACTCATCCTGGGGCCCTCAGTCCAGCCCTCCAACAGTCTGAGGGACAGTGAACTGGCCCCCTGTTTAAAAAGTTTGAGGACCCCTGTGTTAAACTGTAAGTGAGATCACATCATTTCCTTGTTTCTCATGCTCAGCATAAAAAGCTAAGATGTTACCAGAACATAGAAAACCTGAGTGATCTGTTGTCTCTGCATCTGGCTCCCCTAGTGCTTCCCACTTACTCATGGAATCCAAATAAAAAAGAAAAATCATTGACTTTTCTTTAACATAATAATGAGGTATCTACTTTAGGGATTGTGAATCTGCTTTCTCCTCTGCTTAGAACATTTCACTTCCTCCTCCTCTTCTCCTCCTTCTCCTTTTTCTTCTTCTTAACAGAGCCTAGAACATTTCAGGTCCTCCTTCTCCTCCTCCCCCTCCTCCTCCTCATATTCTTCTTCTTCTTCTCAGAGTTTCACTCTGTCACCCTGGATAGAGTGCTGAGATGTCATCACAGCTCACTGCAATCTCAAACTCTTGGGCTCAAGTGATCCTCTTGCCTCAGCCTTCTGAGTAGCTGAGATGATAGGTGCCTGCCACAACTCCTGGTTAGTTTTTTTTTTTTTAATTTTTACTTGAGATGGAGTCTCACTCTTGCTTATGCTGGTCTCCATCTGCTAAACTCAAGAAATCCACCCTCCCAGAGTGCTCAGATTATAGGCATGAGCCACCACACCCTGCCCATTTCAGCTTCTTGATTCTTGTCCCTTCTTTCCTTCTCTCAGACTTTTACTAAAATGGCATCTTCTCAGTGTATTTTTCTCTACTGACCTTACCAAAAATGTACACTTCTCTTATCTAACTATCTCCTCTCTTATCTTTTGACTTCAGTTTTCATCTTATCACTTTTTATAACTATTCAAAATGATATTTATTTTACTTATTTTTTATTATGGACTCCATTTCCTTTCCCCATCCTCATTACATGATAAACTGTATGAGGACAGGGATTTTTATTGGTTTGTTTACTGTTCTCTTTTATTTCTAGTGGCTAGACTAATGCCTGACATTCTGCTAATGATATAAATTGAGACACTGGGTAATCTTCCTGGGTCAGAGTTTTTTTCCTTTTGCATTTTTCAGTGTTGCTGATTTAATAATCCTTTGATCTTCCTTGATAAATGATGGGCTAATCTTACCCAAAGCACCTTTAAGTGAAGGTGATTTTGCTTCTTCCCTTGATACCTTGTTTCCGGAGTCCTAATTGTCCTAATAGTTACAAAGATTTTCCTAATAATTAGCCTAAATTCTCCCTCTGTTGAAACAGAAGCTCTATTAGCTCTTACTCTGTCCTTGTTGACTAATGAGAATAATTGGTCTCTGTCCTTTTTATAGACTCACTCTTCTGTATTTGTGAATGTCGGCCATTTTCTCCTCTCAGCCACTGGCCAAGGAAGCATGCCAGTAGGATGGCCACATGGGGGCCAGAGCAGGCATAAGCAGCTATACCCCAAAACAGGAATGACTAAAAGTATTTTAAATGGACAGTAAGTTTAAGTGGAAAAGGGTCTCACATTTATTGAAAGATTAATTTTAATAGAAACTTAAGACTTGTGAACAACTACTGAACTCATTTGAAACTTCATTTTTTTTGTTTATTTTTGATTTGGGAGTGTATTTTATGTTATTATTATTTTTACCTTCAATAGATGTAGGAGGCACACGTGTTTTTCCTACATAAATGAATTGTATAATGTTTTCAGTGTACCTGTCATTAGAATGGTGCCCATTTTACCCAATAGGTACACTTTTATACCTCATCCACCTTCTTAGTTTTTAATGTCCATCACATTGCTTTATGGCTTAATATGTTTCTCATTTAGCTCCTGCTTATAAGTGAGAACATGTGGTATTCGTTTTCTCATTTTTTAAAATTAAATCATAGCTGTGTACATTCATGCAATCATGGGGTACAATATGCTGGTTTTACACACAATCTAAAATGTTTTCATCAAACTGGTTAACATAGTCTTCATGGCATTTTCTTAGTTATTGTGTTAAGACATTTATATTCTACACTTAGTAAATTTCACATGTACCCTTGTAAGATGCACTGCAGGTGTGGTCCCACCAATGTCCCTCCTCTCCCCCCTCTCTCCCCTTTCCCCTTCTTCTTGGGCTATAATTGGGTTATAGCTTTCATAGGAAACCTATAAATTGGTTTCATAGTAAGACTGAGTACATTGGATACTTTTTCTTCTATTTTTGAGATACTTTGCTAAGATGAATATGTTCCAGCCCCATTCATGTAAACTAATACGTTCCTTTTGGAAGGATGTTTTTGCACTTTTTAGATACTTTACTTAAAGTGATGGTCTACAGCCCTGTCAACAGAAAAGAACCATACTCTGTAAAATAATTTAAAGAGGTTTATTCTGAGCCAAATTTGAGGACTGTGATCCAGGGCCACACCCAAGAAGCCTTGAACAAGTGGACGCATATTAGTGGGGTTACATTTGATTTTCTACATTTTAGGGAGACAGGAATTATAGATGAGGTCATAAATCAATATGTGGAAAATATACATTGGTTTGGTCCCCAAACCTGGGCCATACAGAAGTGGAAGCTTACAGGTTCCACTGGATTTAAAGTTTCTTTAGCTGACAATTGGCTGAAAGTGTTAGGCTTTGCCTATGCCTAGAAGACCAGGAATCAGTGAAACAGAATGCTTAAAGTCAAAGGTCTGTTAATTAGAGACAAAGTTCCAGACAGATTCCAGTGGTTTGTTGTATATATTGAAGACCTGCAGGTAGGTCTTGCATAGACTTAGGCCTGTTAATGAGTCACACAGTGCATTTCTGAGAAGGGAATGGGGAATGATGAGGCATGTCTAATTTCCTTTTTCATGGCTAGAAACTCACTTTTAGGGATCCTCTTGGTCAAGAGGGGATCCAGTCAGTTGCTAGCGGAGGGACTTAAGATTTTATTTTAGTCCAAAGTCTTATCTAAGTTGCTGTAAAATACATTATTTCATTCCTTTTCGTGGTTGAGTAGCACTCTCACACACACACCCCACGTTTTCTTTTACTCACTCATCAGGCACTTAGATTGATTCCATATCTTTACAATTGTGGAACTGAGCTGCAAAATCCTTTTGAGTGCAGGTGTCCTTTTCATAAAATGACTTCTTTTCCTTTGGGTAGATACCCAGTAGTGGGACTGCTGGATCAAATGGTAAGTCTACTTTTAGTTCTTTGAGAGATCTTCATACTGTTTTCCACAGAGGTTGTACTAGTTTACATTCCATAGTCAAGATGAAAGCAAGAGCTTCTCTTGATCCTTTTCCTCCTTTTATCAGAAAGGTACTTTCTAAGTGTCAAACTGAAAAGATGCTTTTGTAAATTTCATACTGTTTCTAGCCTCTGTGTCCTAAATAAGATTTCTTAAGTATCCTGTATTTACCAGAATTTTGTGGAATATTCCTTATATTGAATTGGCCATTTTAAACTTTCTTAACTTTATTATTATTTACTTTTTAGGTCTATGTAAGAATATCATTTCTAAATCAAGTTATTTTGTCATCATTTTCCTTAAATTGCACTCCAGTTTTCTCCATGAAGTTACCCATTTATTTGTAAGTATAGTCAAAGATAATATGATAACACAATTTTATCTGAATGGTTGAATCAACATAGCAAGGGACAATGGTATGATTGATCCAAGGAAAGAATCTTGACTCACAGTGAGGAGACATGTGATGGAATTCCGCCACTTTTATTTAATAGCACTGTGGGAAATTCTTACCAAGCCCCTGTTGCCTCCTATTTATATGAGGTTGTAGGCCAGGTTAACTTTAAGGTTCTTTTTACTCCTTCAGTTTTATGATTCTGTAAAAAAGAACAATTCCAAAATTCTTATTGTCATAACATTTAATCTTATTATCCATGCATTTAATGTTAATTAACAAGATTGGTGAAGAGCTATTGTGGACTAGAATTTACCATAATGTGTACTAGAAAATATCCTTTTGAAAAACTGTATGTGAAAACTAATTCATATTAACTGTTTCTTATTTCCATGATGACAAGATAATTTTTATTTTCTAAAATCAATGGGATTTATTAATTACTGCTAATGAGATGTATTGAGGAACTTTTGACATTTCTTTGATGCTCTATGTTGTAATGTTTGTTCTTAGATAACCAACAAACAAGCAGCTGGGGTTTTATATAAGGTCAAGATTCAAGCCCTGTCAAATGTGCGATGGGGGGAAACTTCAGAGTTACAGCTGCTTATCATTCACGACTTGTCACCCAAGATTAACACTATTGACTAAGACTAAGCTGGTGACATGTTATAAAAACTTATGATGCCACTCTGTATAAATCAAAAGTCACAGCTGGCCCATCTGTCTGAGTCCTGTTTCTTGTTGCTTCAACACTTGTCTACCTTATTTTAGAGAAGGTCAATCTGCCAGCCATGTCATATCATTGTACAGCTAGCTACCACCTCAACTGTCATCTCACTGCATGACACAGGTGAGAAAATTTGGAAACAGAGATGGAGATGACTAAAACTTTAATACTTCTCAAGGTAAAAGGAAGACTTATAGTGCTTGAGATGGGAGAAGACTTTGGGAAGAGAAGCTATGGGTAAGGAATTTGAGAAATTAGTTTTGGACATTTTGAGTTTGAGGTGTCTATTAAACACCAAAGTTGAAATGCCTAGAAGGCATTTAAATATTTGAGACTGGAGTTTAGGAAAGATGACTGTAATATAATGTTTTCCAAGTGCTGTCTTGACTAAGTTTTGAGTCATAGCTTAAAAATTCTCAATTCTACTTTGTAAGAAATTTGTTAAACTCTCACTCCCAAATACTTTCCTATTATAATGTAGCCTTCCTGGGTTATAATATACACATACACAACTATAAAAGATCCCCAGCCACCTGCACTCATGGACATCCCTTTCTTTCTTGAGTCTATGGGATTATTCAAAATATCAAATCCTCAAAAAGACAGTGAAACTGAACTTACCCCATCGTACTTGTCATACGTAAGCCTTCTATATTTCCAGCTTGCTGGTACCTGTTTCTAGATGTAACTCCTTGTGCAGTCCTGCACAGAAGCCATGTTTTCATTTGGAGCTATAAGTAACAAGGTTTTGCCTTTCATCTATCCAAGTGTTTCTGTGTTATGTGCCATCACTGAAAGAATTCATAAATCTTAGAGAACAAGTTTAAAACTAAAAATATAACTATGGGAGTTTATGGTACTAAACATGGTCTCTTGTACACACTAGGTAAGTGATAATTCAGAATTCAGAAATGCTGCAGCTTCATTTTTACTATTGCAGAGTTACTGTGATTCAGCCCTGAACAGCCAGATGGCTGATATCACTTGCATCTTCTACTTAAGGGGCACATCCTGGGCTTGTGATATGCACACCAGCTTGGGGACCTCAAGGTGACTACTGACATCATTGCTATTTCACCCCTGCTGGTTCTCCTGCCACAGGGGACAGTGTGACGGGAAAATCATAGGATTTGCTAACATGACTGATAAGGATCAGAAGATCAAGCTGTAGATTTCTGTGTATTTAAAGGAATGCCAACCAGGCTCGAGCAAAGGAAATCAATTCTAAAACATGTAGCAGATGTACTGATAACCACAGGTAGAGCCCCTAGGTAAATACTAACATACACACACACACACACACACACACACACACACAGATCTGGTTCCCTTTAAATTCAGGGATCATAAAGGACGTTTGGGAAGCAGCAAAGGTCCAGTGGTGTATCCCACTAAAATGCTTAGGCAACATTGAATTCCTCTTTTTTAACCCCCAGCCACCTCTCACACTCAAAATCTTCACTTCCATATACATCACACTCATACCGGCTTCAGACCTGACTTTTAATTTCTTCTTCCACTTGTAGAGACACAGGAATCCTTGAAACAGCCATCTTCTGGCCTGTGAGCTGTTGACAACATAGTAGGCTCCAGAGGAATTTCAGCACGTGGTCAACTTATCTTGTTTGTCCTAACCAGAAATGTCAGATATATTAAAACTTCTATTTAGATTAATTTGTGGGGCTGCTATTGACTGATTTATCCATGGAACTTTGATTCATGTATATTATTTTCTATGCTATATCTGAAGTACTTAGTTCTATTAGCTAAATGATGGGCACGCCCCAACATTAGTGAGCTCTTCTCTGTCATCTATATTTATTCATATCTTACCAATCGTTTGAAGCAACCTCACAATGCTTTTTCTTTCAACAGACGTGTTTTTCTATATTAGGATGATGTTATCTTCCTTTACTTTTATCATTAGTATCAGAGATATTTCCCTAGCTATATGCAAGGAAAGGACATAAGAGAAAGGCAACATGACATAGTCCTTGTCCACAAAGTATTCCCATAGGTGGGAATTTAAGACTGAAAGGGCCTCCTGGACAATGTGTAGTTGGGCTATTCCATCTTCATATTTTTAGAACTGATTTTGGCTTTCTTTTTTTTTTTTATTATTGGGGAATCATTGAGGGTACAAAGAACACTGCTTGCATTTGTTAAGTAAAGTCCCTCTTATAATTGTGTCCTGCCCTGAAGATGATGTTGGCTTTTGAGAATTTGATGTGTCAAGTCTTTGGCCACTAGGATAAAAGATGATCATGTGCTATAATTTCATTAAGGTATTGAACCTCAGAGGAATATCCTACGGCAAAATATCTTCCTTGGCAGAGCATCTTCCCATGCACTCTTCCCCATCTCTGGGATCTCAAAGAAGAAGGATGACATGTTCATTTTTGCTCTTGACCATCTGGGGCTGCCCATGTGTTCTCCTATTTTCCTGTCTTTTCTTTACTTTGCCCTTCTTTTTTCTTAGTCTTTCTTGTCTTTGTTCTCTTTCTCTGAGGACCATTCTGCTTGATTCTGATTTTCTTTGACTTTGATAAATTTTCATTTTATAAAACTCTTTCCCTTCCTAATTATGCATCTATGAAGATTGTGGGAACAGAAAAGATCCCATCAAGACTTGCTAAAATAGAGACGATTTATTCATTTTATCCCAACCTCCCTACTTAGCTTAGAAAGCTGCATCTACTGACAGTCTTGAACTCAGAAGAGAGAAGGGGAGACCTGAGCCACTGCCCAGCAAAAAGTCCCCTGCCCACTTGCACTGGGATGTGATTGGGATAAGGGAATTCTAGAGACTCATTCACATTTCACATTGTTGCTTTTCTAGGTTCACAGCTTTTGGACGAGGAAATTCACAACATTTTATTTTAAATTCTATCTCTAAAAATTGGTTACAGTTCTCAAAGTATCTGCTTGATATTCAGATTATAGCAATGCAAGAACAATAATTCCCTTCTCACTTTATAATTCCAATTCTCTACTTATTCTTGGATGATTGGAACTTTCCAGAGACCTTAATTTCTCAATTAGATTTAAGAGATCTGCGCAAATTTGCCTGGAGAAGAAAATACATGACCCCGAATTCATAGTATAAAACCAATGTCACGTACCCAAATTCTTTCTATAAACATTTTGAAAGAGTAGGGATAAAAATTTTTGAGAAAAATGGCTTAAAGGAAAAAGAGAGAAGGATGGTTTGATACAAAAGCCCTCAAATTTATAAAGGAAAATCTTGTTATGTTGAACAAATTACATTGTGTTCTCATATATTATAAAATTGTGATACATTTTGTGGAAAATGTAATCTGAAGTATGCCTGTGGGCGATTATACACGTAAACATTCAGTCATACCTCATATATACACAAGTACATTCCTTCAAAGACACCCCCTCCCAGAACCATATGGGCCCTTAGAAAAATAGATACTTAGATTTAGGATGAACCATCAGAGGCCTGAATAGTTCTTATTTATGTCTGTTTGGTATGGTTAATGACAGTACTATATTTTATCATGAGCGACTACTTTTAATTTTGTTGGAAAATTAAATTATTAAGAAGCCTCCAATCTTATAATCTGTTTCATTATTGCTTTTTTCAAGGTAACATAGGACACAATTTGATTCTTCCTGTTTTAAAATGTTCCCATTTAATGTTTTGATAGACGGCCATCATATTTCCCCTTGTCTCTGTTTAGTTTAAAATAGTTTATCCCTCTGGCTTTAACAGAAATAGATGCCACAAATAGGCAAGGGAGAAGGGCAAAGTGAACTCTAATCTGCTGTCTCAGAATTAGAAATATCACATTTGTGTTTGTGTGTGTGTATACAAATACTCGCAATATACCTAAAATACACTCAGAGACATGCAGACACAGATATAGATATGTGTGCATACGTGGATTAATATATACATACATTTATTTCCTAAAAATGGTGACAACAGTAGCAGCAAGCACAGATAGCACCTTGTTCTTGTTGTCTAATATCAGTCTCTAATAAAAAGACCTAGGACTCTGTGGAAAACGATTGATTCTAAATCCAGAACAGGAGAAATACAGATGTGCCTGGAGTAGCTTGTAATAAAAATAATAAAGTTCAAAAAAATGGATGCAATGGAGCCAATCTTAAAAATCTTAAAAATTTCCAAAGGGTAAACAATGAACAACTTGGGCAACAACAAGACTTCCATAGCAATTGCAACAACAACAAAAATAAACAAATAGGACTTAATTAAACTGAAAAGCTTCTGTACAGCTAAGGAGACAACAACGAAAACAAATAGACAATCTGCACAATGAGAAAGGACACATTTGCATATTTTGAATCAGACAAAAACTTGATAACTAGGATCGATAGAGAACTCAAATTAATCCACATGAAAAAAGTCAATAATCTCATTTATCAGTGGGCTAGAGAGATGAATAGAACTTTCTGTAAAGAAGACAGATGAATGGCTAGCAAACATATGGAAAAATGCTCATCATCCCTAATTATTAGAGAAGTGCAAATCAAAACACCCTGAAATATCATCTAACGCCAGTGAGAATGGCCCACATCACAAAATCTCAAAGCTGCAGATGCTGGCATGGATGTGGAGAGAAGGGAACACTTTTACCATGCTGGTGGAACTGTGAACTAATACAACCATTTTGGAAGGAAGTATGAAGAAGCCTGAAAGAACTCAGCTAGACTTCCCATTTGATCCTGCAATCCTATTACTGG
>CAUYQV010105832.1:0-16564 GCA_963574575.1 Galagoides demidoff | reverse complement strand
GGGGTTTATCACAGTGACGCTGCTCTGCACGGCTCTGTAATCACAGGTACACATCATCATATATTCTGTCAAAACCCACAGAATGTAACACCAGAAAAACTGAATTCTCATGTGAACTTGGAATTTTAGCTAATAAGGTCTCAAACTTCACCAGTTGTAACAAATGTAATTGGCTGATATGTCAGCAGCAGTGACACAGGACGGGAAGATGTTGAGGGGCATAGACCATGTTTTTCTGTGTACAATGTACACTTTTTTGCCCAAATTTTTCAGGGAAAAATAAGGATGTATATGAGCAGTGCAGCTGGGAAGTGGGGAAGCCCAGTGGGGCCACCTAGAGCCCTTGTGTCCTCCTGCCTGGGCCAGACAGCAAGCTGGGTTCCAGGCAAGGGAACCCTGGCCACAGAGGCCTCTGCCAAGCCCCACGGCTGGGGAGGGGTTGGGGGCAGGTATGGCAAGGAGGGCAGTGGCCATGTGGGACAGGACGGAGACCCAAGGCCTGGCTGCATGAGGGGTAACTGGAGTCCCACACAGGCCCCAGAGACCTACCAGGCTGCCCATGGACCAAGGAGCCTCAGAAGTTCCTTCCCCGCAGGCCTCACAGAGCCAGCTCAGCAGTAGCCCTGACAGGGTGGGAGGGAAGGGCTCCCCAGAGAGAGGGAAGGGCCAGGCTTCACAGAGCAGGAGTCTGCAGGACCGTGGTGACCTCTGCACATTTACCAGGTGAGGGTTAGATCTCCCGACCGTGTCTCCCTGGGCTGAGAGCCAGGCAATTTCTTGAGTGGTATTTTCCTAAAATTTTGGACCAAAAATGTGCGTGCCCATTGTACACGGGAGCGTATTCTACACAGCAAAATACGGTAAGTACTCTCCATTTCCTGCTCATTTTTCTGCAAACCTGAAAAAATAAAGTCTACTAACTTAAAAATATAAAATGGTCATAAAGTTTACAAGTGTTCTACAATACACTTTGATGGAAACCTCAGTAACAGGGAAGCTGCAGAGCCCATCATGAAAGCTAAGGAATCTCAAGGTCACCCCAGTCCTGGAACCCGGCAGTTCTAGTAACAGAACCACAGTCACTGCTAGAACCGTGTCCTTCACAGACAAGGCTGAATAGTTTGATAATCTTGATATAAAATTTTACAAGGGGCTGATCTAAAGGAAAACTAGGCAGTGAGATTCAGAGTTGAGATTGGTTACTGTTACATCAATCACACCCAAAGTCAGTCTGCGTTTCACATTTTGTTTTTAGTTGTTTCCAAGTACAAATTCATCATTGTTTAAATTGAAACCCTTTTCTACCCTTAGTTTTATTCAAATTGAAATCAAACTCCTATGCTCAACCCTACGCCTGCTTAAGTATGAACATTCTTTAAATTCTACCTATTTCATTGAATAGTAGGTATGAAAGGGCTAGCTGAGGGCTTATTTCTTTTAGTGCTGTTTTCTAGCAATATTTGTACATAAGTGACACAGAAGCAGCTTTTTAAATCAGCCATCATCTTTCCTATTTTTTTTATTTGCTTAGAGGTCATATTCTGTATTCAAATGTATTTGCTTGTTTTATCCTAAAAGCACCACCATGAGAGAGAGGATCTGACAGCCCTCTACCCTGCTCAGCAGATAGGAAATGTAAGATTCACAGAGTTCCCAAAAAATCACAGAGCGAATTCCAGACATAGCTGTGAATTAAAAAAAATTCATCATGTTAACTGTGTGTATTTGGGAAAATATCTGTTGAATCTGTACTGTACATTGTTTCAATATTTATGGTGTGGTTCTGAGTAGTATTCAACCCATTCTGTCCATTTAAAATTTTCAGGTCAATTTTCAATTCCTTTTTAGTATGAACTAAAAGTCAGGGGCCATCCAGAACCTAGTTACGCCTCTAGAGCAGCGGTTCTCAGCTTTCTGCATGCCGCAAACCTTTAATACAGTGAAAAGGGGTCGCGACCCACAGGTTGAGAACCTCTGCTCTAGAGCAGTAACTTTTCAGGGGTGTGCCACAAAAAATTTTAAAGCCCAATAATTAATTTTCAAAAGCATTTAAAAGCACAATAAGTATATTCTTTTATTCTTTTTTTTTTTTTTTTTTGTCAACATAAGTTAAATGTGCTGCGGAAGTTTAACTACAGGTTCAAGTGTGCCGTGAAGTATAAATGTTGAAAAACACAAAGATGTCACCATTTGGAGTCGCTTGTCTCTGCTCTGAATTGTCAGCATCCTGGAAGACCTGGGTTTGAAACGGCCTCCGTCTCTGCATAACCTGGGGCAAGTCAGTTACCAACACTGAAACAGATGTACTTCATCTTAAAAAGAAGACCAACTACAGCTCTGTGTATTGTCATTGTTGACAGCAAATGTCAGGGCTTATATTAGGTATTAAAAGTGCATTTTTCCAAAGTAAAGGCAGAAGTAGAAAGAGTGATATGAACCGGCAGGTGCCAGATACAGACGGACCTGGAGCAAACAGCACCTCTCTGCCCCTCCCGCACAACTACAGAGAGGACTGGACAGGGGACACTTTATCTACTGTCCTGTTTACTCATTCTCGGAGTTAGAATGTTCCCTCAAGCTCTAGGATGCGAGGACTCTGGCGTGTTTTTTTTTTTTTTTTTTCCCCTTGCTACTGTAGGCCCAGGGCCTAGAAGAATGATTGGATAATACCAGGTTCCCAGTAAATATCTGAATGAACACAGCAAGTTTGCATAAAATTTCTAGCACTTCTAGATACAACCAGAATAAAAAAAAAGGCAAAGAAAGCTGAACTCACTACCATAAGGCAGACACAGGCAGCACAAACACACACAGAGATAATCCCTACCACTTATGCAATAGCTAAAAGAGACGCCCGAAAGCCCACATCCAAATGGGGTGTCCTGATTAAGGGAAGAGTGGAAGGAACCCGTCTCAGCATGTGACACTCAAAGGAGCCTTTAAAAAATTAAGCCCCCTGAACCGAAAGAAAATTCTGACAGTATAATATCCATTTTTTAATAAATGGCTTTCCATTTTGTATCAAGATCACAGACTTGCAGGTAAGTGAGGGAATCATGTCAAGTGGAAAGTGAGTCCAACAAAAGGACTGTTTATTCTCTTAAAAACAACAGGTCTGGCTCAGTGCCTGTGGCTCAGTGAGCAGGGTGCCAGCCACATACACCAAGGCTGACCCGGGCCTGCTAATCAACAGTGATGACTACAACCAAAAATATAGCTGGGTGTTGCAGCAGACACCTGTAGTCCCAGGTACTTGGGAAGCCGAGGCAAGAGAATCACTTAAGTCCAAGAGTTGGAGGTTGCCGTGAGCTATGATGCTACATCACTCTACAGAGGGTGACACAATGACACTCTATCTCAAAGGAAAAAAAAAAAAAAAGAACAACAACAACAAAAAAAAAACAGCTGCTCTATTCAACTTTGGATTATCCTGGCCATGGAAGGCTCCTGGGTGTGGCTTTCTGAAAGAGCCAATTAAACAGAGAAACTAGAAATATGTATTTTATATAAAATTTCTCATCTTTGAGTGCTAACAGTGAGTTCATATACACATAATTATATGCAAAGAAAAACCAGAAAACAAAACAATAACAAACCCCCACAATGCATTGGACCAGTAGATCTCTCAGCATGAAAACCGAAATGCAATAGAAGCTCCAAGGAAGGGTAGTTACTGGCTTCCGGTACATAACAAATACTTCTCTAGACTAAACTTAGTGAATCTTGGTTGCAAAAACTACGGAAATGACAACAAGAAGTCTGGGAGCTCACGGGGTAATAAAGGGAATGAACACATGGCTGGCCGGGTGGCTCACACTGTAGTCTGAGCACTCTGGGAGGCCAAGACAGGTGGATCATCTGAGCTCAGGAGTTTGAGACCAACCTGAGCCAGAGTGAGATGCATCCTACTAAAAATAGAAAAATTAGCTGGGCATTGTGGCAGGTGCATGTAGTCCCAGCTACTCAGGAGGCTGAGGCAGGAGGATCACTTGAGCCAAGGAGTTAGAGGCTATGTGAGCTATGATGCCACCACAGCACTCTAGCCTTGGCAACAGATTGAGACTCTGTGTCAAAAAAAGAAAGAACAAAAAAGAAAAAACACAGAGTATTACAGATGCAGTGATTGCCTCTAACCCAGTTCTGCACATGTGTGAAACTTTGAAGGATGAATAGTGACGTTTCCCTTAAACTCCTGACCAATTTATGGGTCTAAATTTGGGGTAGGATTTTTTTCCGTAGTCCGGAACAAGAGTTTCTCCTTCTTCCGGAAACAAGTATAATCATTCCTAAGGCCTAAAATTTAGGATAATGTCCTGGAAAAGGGGAAGAAAGTGTTAACAGCTTCAATCAAATATTCATACAATTGCTTCTTTATTTTTTATAAATTGTTTTGAATTCCCACAAGACAAATTCAATTTAAATTTAATATATATTTATCAAATACATAATCTGTCTTGGGCAAAATGCCAGGAAATATACACCACACTGTGTATAAAAATTTTAATAAGACTGGCTCAATTTAAACTAGGAATGTTATTTAGAAGAGGCCATATAAAATAACACAAAACTAAGTTTTCCAATAACATAAGAAGGGAATCAGCTATAAATCTCTAGAACAGAACAACCACTTAGATGACATACAGTAAATATTTTTTGAAAGAGAAAAGCAATAACACTGTTATATTAGTCTTACTGAAGAACAGGGCCTTGACTCACCCAATTTTATATAAGTCACAGATGCTGGTATAGTGTCTTGCATACAACCAATATTTACAGCCACATACTGAATAAATATCAGAGTTAAACTACAGCAATAAGCAACTCATACTATTCGACTTTGAATTAAAATTATTTTAAAAGCCCTATGAAAACATAAATTCAAATAGCACTATGTCATTGTTAATAAAATGCATTAAATCATAACATTATGTCATAAACTATTCTAAAATTAACTGTTGTTACTTAAAAAGCGAAATAACTCATCACTTTATATGTTTCTCTCTAAAAACAGAATATGAAAAAATAAAATTTAAAAGGAAAATAAAGATGTTCTCTCTGAAAAATACTTGGGTTCCATATGTGTACAACCTATTTCTAAGATTATATTGCCCGTGGAAAAATATTCATGGTTATTTATATTTCTATGCTCTCTAATTTTCTCTGAAAATGTCTTGATTTTTTCTTCATTTCTGCAGGGTAGATTTTCTGAATAGGGAATTCTCACTCAACAGCTTTTCTTGTGCATAAATTTGACTATGTGACACCACCACCCCTCTCCTCCATGGATTTTAATGATAAATCAGCTATTAACAGTGCTAAAATGTTTCTCTCTAGCTGCTCTCAAAAGTCTGTTTGGATTTGATAGCTTAAGATGACGTGTGTAGTTGTGGGTCTTTTTAGTTTACCCTATTTATGTTTCCTGAGCTGTTTTAATATCATATCAATGTTCTCCTTAGAATTTGCAAAGTCAGATCCATTAATCTGACCCTTTTGGCCTCTCCCCTCCTGAGACTCTCACTGGACCTAAGTTGTCCTCACAGCCTCTGAGGTTCTGTTCTTTCACTTCACTATTTTTCTTTCTGTTCCTTGGTGTGGATGCTCTCAGCTGTCCTGTATTCATGTTTGATGATTCTTTCTTCTGTCTGCTTAAATCGAGTGAACTTTTGTCTCTTCTATACTTCTCACCTCTAGAAATTCTATTTGCTTCTTTTTTGTAATTTCTCTGTACTGACATGTGAAGTTGATCTATCATTGTTCTTATACTTTCCTTTACTTCTTTAGAGACATGATTTCCATTTGCTCTTTCAACATATTTAAAATAGCAATTAAATTTTTGCATAATAAGTCAAACATCTGGACATGCTCAGCACAATTTCTACTAACTGGTTTTATTCTTCATATCAGCAATTTTTTCTTTGTTTTTTTTTTTTTGCATACATTATAGTTCTCATTGAAAAATAGACATACTGTATAATGACATGTGGTACCTCTGCAAATTAAATTCTCCCCACTCCCCCGGGTTTGTTCTTATTTATTTGTTTAGTGACTTTTCTGAACTAATTCTGTAAACTCTACGTTCTTCAATGGCCATGGGTAATCAGTGAAGCCACTGCATGTTTGGTTAGCTTGGTTGACAACTATTGCTCAGACAGATAATCTTTTTACTAAACCTCAAAGCAATAAGCTGAATTTTGCTGAATTTCTGTGCATGTGTTGCCTCATTCCTTCAAAATTCATCCAAGTGGTTAAAAATGCTGCCTTTGTATTTACTTTCTGCTGGTGCAGAGGCTCAAGGTAAGTCAGATACAAACATAGGTCTTTCTCAAGTCCTGGCCAAGCACGTGTGCACCTGTGGGCACCTGCACATCCTCCGTGTGTGTGGGCTTCTATCACAGGTTCCTAAGAGTATGCTAGAGCATTTTAAAGCCCCTGTGGACAGCTCATTTTCCAGATTTTCCTTTTAAGTTCTTTGGTTAGGTACCCTATTGTTTGTCCAAATTTTATCCATCCCATCACACAGAAGAAAAACCAGGTAATCGCATTTTAACAAATGCCCCCCTGGAAAATGCTTTTGGACAGAGGAAGCTCCAGACCAGATCAAATCAATGGTGTGTAACCAGGCAATCTTCCAGGGAGCATCAGACAGTCAGATGATGATTCTCTCAGACTCCATTGCTAAAGATC
The DNA here is from genome assembly GCA_963574575.1 of Galagoides demidoff. Classification (NCBI taxonomy): domain Eukaryota; kingdom Metazoa; phylum Chordata; class Mammalia; order Primates; family Galagidae; genus Galagoides; species Galagoides demidoff. The sequence goes on along the minus strand of CAUYQV010105832.1, from coordinate 9,880 downwards.
CTCCCACACAGTCTGCTCCCAGGCAGCCTTCACTGTGATGAAATATCTTTGCCTTTTCAAGGCTACCTCAGAAGTGAAGTGTCCAAAAGGATACAAAGCAGATAAAAATGCCACAGACCTTGCTATTTTTAATTTTCACTCATTTTTCTTGAGTAAATGTTCCACAGATTGGTCCAAGCCTTTGACTTATTTTCGAAGAATTCCACAAAAGTCAACCACAGTTTCCTCGTGGATTTTATTGACAAGATATTTTTGGAGGCTTTTATTCCACAATTTTCTTAGACATTATTCTGATAATCTGCATTTCACCTAAGATAATGTCACAGTTCTCACCACCAATGGTATAGCCTACTGAAAATATATTCAAAGTATGTATATAGATATTTCTTCTCATAATTGTACATACTTTAGACCATCAGTTTCTTTAAGATGTAATAAAAAATTTCCCCTCATTTTGTGTTTAAGTGATATAACATGAAATACACAACCTGAAAACCACACACTCTCATATTAAACAAATACACATTCACTAAATTCTTCTAAATTAACTGCTCATTATTCAGTATCAACACTGGGTATACCTGCATCAAGGAACATCACACAAAAAACTCCAACAATTTGAAAAGGATACACATTATTTTAAAAACTCAACAAAAGCAGCACTGGGCTAATACATATTTTAGAAAGAAAAAGAAAGCATCAAGTCATTAGAATGACTGGAAAAAATACCATTCCTTATGCAGATATTATGTCTTTATAAAGAAATAAACCATGTTTATGTAGACATCATATGAACATCGAGTAATTCTCTCAAATTTCTAGTTGCAAAAGAAATTACAAAATCATACTTTCACACGTACACTCTGTCAAAACTCTTTTAATCTTTTGAGTGGCAAGAGAGGAAAAACATAAAACTAAATTCAAAGAGAATATCATATATGTATTTTCTCAGAATTCTAAAAAATTAATTTCAAAACAACGTCAGCCATCTGCTCAGAAAGGAAAAAAATTTAAAATATTTATATAATAGATCATTTTTGGCATGTGGAAAAAATTCAGAATACAAACTATAAACATAGGTTCTTATAGACTGGTATCAGCCTGGCATTGATCTCTATGGGAAAGCAGACAGGTCAGGGGTAGGGGGAGAAACAGAAGAGAAGGGAGGGCATAAGGCAATAAAAGAGAAACCAATTAAAAGAAAATTCACCATTCTTTTGACCCTCAGTGTATCTCGGCCATGCAATATTTTTTTTTAGATTTGTTTTTGTTTTCTTTCTGCCTTACCTGTATGTTCAAACGTCTCAACAATCGACTAGTATTATTTTTATATATTACACCTTTAAATGAGCTATAATTTTTATCAACCAAAAATCAGTGCAAAATTGCTAAAAAACAGCAAGTTTCACTGATAGTACAAAGTTAACATATAAATTGTTATGTATTAGACAATGAATAATATTTATTTTATTTCCGTAACAACTTTCTTAGGAAAGGACTGATTAGCATATCTGGTTTTCTCATTAATTTGTGAAAAAAGAAATCTTTGGCTATTGAGGTTGTGATAAACATATTTGTTATACAGTGTATTTGATGACTTAAGCCAGAATTAACCTTCCAGGCCCTATACAATATTGGTGTGCATAATTTTCAAAATTAATTGTATATGTACATATTATAGTAGTTGTAAGCATCCAAATTGCTTAAATATTTTTTTCATAAAAGAGAGAATTGAAAATTGTTTATCATTGGTTGTTCTATAATGAGTTTTTCCAGAGAATTAAGAAAATATTAAAATATCTATTACGTAATAAAAGTCTCTCAAAGCCTAAATTGTTCTTAATATAATGGTCATGCAACACATTTAATACTTTAATGTGATGATTTTGTCCTAATATTTTACTCAGGTTGTCATTCTCCATCTGTTTTAAATTGGGCAGAAGGTAAGGGAGTATTTTTTAAGATAATTTATGTAGTAAGAGTGTCAGTATCATAAATAGTTTGAGATACTTATTGTAAAAGTAAGAGTTACCAAACTTTCACCCAAACACTTTAGTCTTGATGTATACCAATAAAATAATTTAGTTTAAAGCTTATAAATTTTAAAAATATCTAGGGCAGCACCTGTGGCTCAAGGAGTAGGGCGCCAGCCCATATAGTGAGGAGGTGGGTTCAAACCCGGACCCCAGCCAAAAATGGCAAAAAAATAAAATAAAATAAATTATAAAAATATTCCAATGACAACATTTTTGAAATGTTTTCAGTGAAGAAAAATTCAAGAACTAGAAAATCACCTTTGAATCAGGTGACGAAACTGGTAATCTTAGGAATTTTGAATCTCAATGGGACATAAATAATACATTGGTCCCAACTTTACCAGTGACCACAGACATGTTAAATTTTGTCCCTTGTACAATATGACCATGGTGGTGGCAAATCAGCCCCTAATTGAATAACTTTTTTCACATAAACTAATTCTGAGAGTTTCTTCCTTGCTTCCATCTGACATGTTTCTGAATACTGAAGGAAGCTTCGTATCTCGCTGTGCGAGTTTACTGAGCAGGAAAATGTATTTTGTACTCAGCCGTTGAAACCCGTCCCCCACTCTCCCTTCCCTTGTCAGAGTGAGTCTGAGGTCACCTCACCCCCTTAACACAAATGTCCCCCTCCTTTCTTGCAAACAATTACGTGCAGTGAAATGCCCCCCCTGTGTTACATTTATCATGGGAAGCTTAATTTTAGAGAAAATGTCATAAGTACATACCCCATTTTTTGGAAAAGCGATCCATCCCAGGTCCCCCATGACGGTGCGTGAGTCCAGCAGATTCACTGAAAAGAGAGAACACAGAAATGAGTGGTATGTGTGACACTGGGCTCCTCGTCCAGCTGTGTCAGCAAAGGGCATAGTATTCAGAGAACTGACCTTAGATTACGCTCTCGGTATGGGGAATACCATCGGTGTAACTTTTCACAGAAACAGCATTGAGATGGCACAACAAAGGAATAATTTTGGATAAACGTTTGGAAATTATAGCAAAAGTCATTACTCCACGTGTATTTTGCCAAAGAATAATGAAAGGAGACTAGTAACACAAAAAAGAAAAACAAAAAATAAGAGAAAGGCCCACCAAAATGAAAGACTCATCACGCTGCCTCTTAAAAGACTCTGCATCTAAGTTTTTGGATTAAGCTGCAGCCATAACATCGCAGCTAAATGTATTTTATTTTCTTCTGGAAAACTGCTATGAAGCAATTAACAAATAATTTACATTAAACAGCAATACACTATGCCTACGCTTGTAGCAATTTTTTGTAGTATTAACAGAAATCTGTAATCCAAATTGCAAGTTTAATTAAGAAATAAATCTGCACACCCTTAACCAAGACAAGGAAATTGCTGCAGTTTGGGGCTGTTGCTATAGCTGAGATCACTGCACTCCCAAAGACGGACTCGTCTGAGATGGGACCACAGTCTAAAACGTGTTGCGGGGATGAGGGTCAGACGGATTCTGCCTGGAAATCGTAAGGTTCTGGAAACTCCCATGATGGAAGTTCGAATGTCATCAAAGTAATAGATGAATTGGCATGCAAAAACACTCCCACAGATGTTCACACACACATTCACACATTCGTACACACACACACACACATTCACACGGGCATACACACACACATTCATACACACCCCCCCCCACACGTTCACACACATACATACACACATTAACACACGCACAATCACACGGGCATGCACACACACACACCAAACACACCCACACTCACACATTCACACGGGTGCATGCGTGCACACACACACACTCACACTTGAACCCTCATAAACATTCACATGGGCACACACACACTCATGCTCAAACACACCCACACTCACCCACACACATACACACATACTAGATCGTGTAGTACCCATATTCTGCGCTGGGAAATCAATCTACCTTAATGGTACTCTCTAGTCTAAAAGCTTTAGACCTGGATCACAGACCATTATTTTTCCGATCTGCAATTCCTCACCCACAGGGATCCAATGGGCCTGCTGCACAGCTGAACCACTGTCATTAGCCCAGCATGAACTCAAAGAAAAAAGAAAACCACCTCAGTTCAAGGAAGCTTCAGTACCTGTGACTAGAAATACCCACATCCAAGAGCCAGCACCTAGAAATGCCACCAATTCTAAAAGAAAGATTCAGATTCCACTTTCCGGGCACATGCCTGTCATCCTAGCACTCTGGGAGGCCGAGGCAAGAGGATCCCCTGAGCTCAGGAGTTTGAGACCAGCCTGAGCAAGAGTGAGACCCTGACTCTTCTAAAAATAGAAAAATTAGCCAGGTGTTGTGACAGGAGCCTGTAGTCCCAGCTACTGGGGAGACTGAGGCAGGAAGATCAGTTGAACCCAGGAGTTTGAGGTTGCTGTGAGCTGGGCTGAAGCCACAGCACTCTAGCCTGGGCAACGGAGTGAGACTTCGTCTAAAAAAAAAAAGAAGGATTCTACCCCCAAGTGTAAGTCTGGGCTATTAAAGGAATAAACTTTGACAGGCTGGGGACAGTGCTGCTCTACTTTATAAGAGGATATAATAAAGTTATTATGACTGAGGAATTCGGATCACGACTGAGATGAAAATTTTCTAGATGTTACAGAAATGATGTGCCTTTAGCCCTTATCTAGCAATTTATTTTTCTATAGCACAAATTAATAAGATAAAAGTCCATTTGTCAACATATATATCTTATAAACTACATTACGTCTATAACAATATCAGTAACATTAAGATAAACCAACAACCTACACTGTACAGAAAAGCAAAAATATGTCGCATTTTACGTGTCCATACACAGGCCGTCGTTGGTAAAGATAGCTGTTTATTCTCTACTTCCTGAGAACTTTTAACTGTTAAAGTGCATGCCATATAACGTTTGGATAATTTTCAGCCTGCTCACATCACACTGCTTTAAAGAATAATAAAATAAATCATTTGTGGGTGGCACCTGTGGCTCAAAGGAGTAGGGCGCCAGCCCCATATGCCGGAGGTGGTGGGTTCAAACCCAGTCCCGGCCAAAAACTGTAAAAAAATAAAAATAAATGAAATAAAATCCTTATTAAAATAAATCATTTGTGAAATTAGTAATTTCTTAGAGGAAAGATGATCTAACCTAGAAACTATTGTTTTAAAGAACCAGTACAAAACCAAAGTGCTCCAGCACGGCTGACCTTGCAATCCTGCCAGTCACTTCACGGCCTTGTTCAGTTACATCTACTTGTTTCTCTTATTACTCTATTGCTGCCTTTTCTGGTTTCCATGGGAATAAGGCTACGTTAAACTTAAATGTCCTTGTCCTCATTTTAGTTTTTCTGGGCCACCAGGGCTCTGTCTAGACATGACTAAACATCAGGGGAGTCCAGAATCTACATTGTTCTGTTTATCCACCTGCAGGAGTCATCTGATTCACCTTTGGTACTGAGCTGCATATCCGTGTGGATCAGATAAACCGGAGCAGGTCAGCAGACTGCGGGTGTCACTGTGGGGCCGGCTGACCTGGACTCGGTGCCTGCAGCCGGATGAGCACAGGAATCCTAGGAATTCACAGCCAGGCTGCGGGCTGCGTGAGAAGCACAGTATTCCTTGCAGATGGACCTCTCAGTAACATGTAGATTCCAAACGCTCATTATCTCCAACAAATTACAGATGACTTTTCAAAATGCAGATATCCTCGCTTAGTTTTAATCTAATTTGCTATTTAACTTTATTTTTCTAAAAACATATATATGTAGAAATAAATGAATGACCTCAAGAAACTAGCTTCACCGTTAGTATAACTTACTGGGTGTTCTCACTATTGCATGAGACTCCATAATACACGAGAATAAATGCAATAGAAATCTATGTACTCTTACAGTGACCAAGTCCAAAGGCTTTCCTTCTAATAAACAGATTAGGAGGTTTACAGAAAATACGTGTATGTGTCACTCTCTGCTACTGGCCAGGCTTGCTTTCTCTTAGGACAAATGATTTCATATCATTCACCGTGCAAAAAAAGTGACTCACATTACCATTAGTGAATTGGAAATTGAGAAAAGGATTAAAGTTAGGTGTTTTAAGCAAACACTTGCAGACTCATATAACTTTGTTTACATAATACAGGATAAATTAAGATTTAATACCCTAAAGAGCTAAAATGCATGTATAAATTATTAAATGTGTATCTTTATTTTATGGCTAAGCTCTAAATATTCGTGTCTCAGATGCCCCCCTCCCCTTCCGAATTGCTACTTATTCATTTATCCGGAAACATATTTCAGGAACCTTCTCTGATCCTCCCTTACCTAAATCTTAGGTATTGTCACTGAACATCCTATTGGGATCAAATTGGTACTGATTTAAAAAATAAATATGCAGAATTGTATTGTTCTTTTGAAAGGACCCCGTTTGGCTCATGCCCGTGAACCTGGCCTGAGCTCAGGGCAGCTCAGTAGCTGTTTGTTTTGTGGGTGAATCATTGGTCAGTGGGCAGATCAAGAGGTGCAGCTAATCAGCATGCCCAGCGGTTCTCAAACCAGACATCTGATAATGTCTGTGGACATTTTGGAGTGTAAAAACTGGGGCAGGGGAGAATGTGCTCCCGGCATTTAAAGGAAGGAAGCCAGGCGTGGAGCCAAACATTCTGCAATGCCTAGCAGAACTCCCAGGAAAGAATCACCTTGCCCAGATTTCACTGGTGCCAACGTTGCAAAGTTCTGTGATATAGTATGGACACCATCAGGAAACTTCTACCTTGAGAGTTCCTCATACAGTACGTCATTAACAAGATCTGTTCATTAACATAAGTTAGACACATGAACTCATTCACTATGAACTAAAAAAAATTGCTATTTGAAGAAATAAAAGAAAAAAACGAAAAATAAATAAATAAAAGAAAATAATTTATCTTATTAAGTACCCCAAAAGGTCAAGTAGCTGACTCATGCCTGTAATCCTAGCACTCTGTAAGGCTGAGATAAGAAGATTGCTTGAGCTCGGGAGTTCGAGACTAGCCTGAACAAGAGTGAAGTCGCATCTCTACCAAAAATGGAAAAGGTAGCTGAGCATTGTAGCCAGGCACCTATAGTCGCAGGTGCTCTGGAGGCTGAGGCAGGAGGATCATTCGAGCCCCTGAGTTTAAGATTTTTGTGAGCTATGATAACATCATGGCACTCTACCCAGGGCACAGAGTGAGACTCTGCCATAAATAAATAAATAAAATAATAAAATATGCAAAGACTATTCGGATGACGCAATACTCAATTACTTTTTGCACAACCAGGTATTCTCATCTGTAGTCTGTTTCTCAACATCCAAGACAGCACACATGAGGAAGTTCTCTGACACCAATACTCTTAATGCCTGTTTCCCTTGCTAGTTACATAATAAAATAGAAAGATAAAAAGTTCGTCATGTAAAAAACAGAACAGTAGACATACAATATATATAAATGTGAATTTTCAGAAGGTCATTTCCCAATTTCATTACCAATTTTTTTTTTTTTTCAGTTTTTGGCTGGGGCTGGGTTTGAACCCACTACCTCCGGCATATGGGGCCAGCGTCCTACTCCTTTGAGCCACAGGCACCCTCCACCAAATTTTTGTTTTTAAAGAAGGATTGGCAGGAACAAAGCATAGTCACTAAGTATCTTCTGTGTTATAATTACAGTAATTAAATTGTTCTGAATAGTATATATGCTTGTTGTAAATTACAATGAATACAGGAGCATTGATCTTTATTGTACAACTTAATTAAAACTTGTCCAGGAAAAGCTACTAATGAATATAATTAGAGGAAATATTTGATACGACAGTTACTCTGGAAGACATGAATTAGGTATTAGAAATTTATAGAAAATGTTTTTTTTTCTATTCAATCACTTATATTTTAAAATAGAGACACATGATTAAGCTGAGAGACAGCCTTCAAGGTCATTTCCGCTCAGCTATTGTCTAATTACAATGAAGACAGACATATTGCTTGATTTCCTACTCAGTAATTAAGCAGACTGATACTCCAGGAGAAATAACTCTAATGGGGTCACTGAGTATGGACTCTACTGCAAATTCCTAAAGTTAAAATATAGAAGGGAAGGCCCTTCACTAATACAGGAACTTTTTAATAAGTAAGAGTTACTTAGCTGTTTGCCCAACCAAATTACAGGCTGTGACAGAAACTAAATCAAAGTCGTCCTCAGTATGCTTGAATTTTATTACCACCCATTAACAATGTCAACGCTTTCTGAAACAGAAAAAAGCATTTAAAGAACTTACTTTCAGAAAACGGAGAGGATTGCTAACTCATTATTTTCATTGAAATGTAAGGGGAGTGAGGAGAGAACAGGTGAATAAAGTGGAATGAGCACAAGAAGGTTCCCAAATGCACAACTTCACACACGCTAACCACTGGAGATCAGTCTGAGTTAATAATACAAATATGCTCGTCCTCGATCATAACTTTCAAACAATTCCAACTTGTTCCTATCACTCTGACTCCACGGGTCTTCCCTTAACAAACTGACAGCATTAGAGCAGGAAAATGAAGTGTCAGGTTCTCCAAGCAAAGGACATACAGCAATCAATGCGTTTTCAGACTTTGCAGAGTCAAAAGACGGATCCAGGACGTTTCACCCACCTGCCACCATCTGTGGGCAAGGCCGTGGGAGGCCGTGGGATCCCTGAGGGGTGGAGACCCTCAGAAGGGAAATTCCTCTTGTCTATTACTTCTGTCTTCTCTGTGATCTTCACATTAACAGCACGACTATAATGTGGGGTGAACCTCCAGGCAGTATAAAAAGAGAACTTGGGGGCAGTGCCTGTGGCTTAAAGGAGTAGGGCGCCGGACCCATATGCCATAGGTGGTGGGTTCAAACCCAACCCTGGCCAAAAAATGCCAAAAAAAAAAAAAGAGAGAGAGAGAGAGAGAACTTGGATTAGCAGCAGACAGGCTGCCCTTGCCTTTCTCTGAAGGCCTTGAATCCAAGTCCCACTGCACGCAACAGACCTCTGACGGGTACCTGCTTAGTGATTTCCCTATAACAGAAAAGCTACCGGATTCACTTACAACAGACATTTAACTCATCTGGGGGCACAAACCTCAGACACACGGTGGTCCGGCTTCTCTCCATGGTCCCACCCAGCACAGATACCATTTCTCATTTTCAGACTAAATTGTATAATTTGACAATTGCTGCAGGGAACAAAGAACTGTTGACAAAATGAGAGCGGAGAAAGCAGACGTGTGTTTCTCACTGGAAAACTAAATTTGTCAATTTGGTAAAAATTACAGGACAGGTTCAGGGGTACTGTGTAGAGCTCTGGCATCTCTTGACTTAAAAACAAGAAGCCAGACCCACCTGTATGTCCACAGACAATGATGGGGGAACATCCATTTCCTTTGCAACGCTGAGCTACCGATGCACACAGGTTATTGTAGAAAAGGAAAAGAAGAAAGAAAGAATATGGGATAGAGCAGGATGAGGGCGCTGTTTGCAGGAGGTGCTCTACCAGGCAATTTATACAAGTTCCTTCCGATCATCTGAACAGCCTACAGGCTGGGCAACCAGCAGGAGAGGAAGTTCGAAGGAGGAACAGAACCATGACGGAGGCCTCAGAGACAGGTGGAGCCCTGCTTATGATTTCCTGCAGAAAATGCCTCGCTTTGGATGCAGACATAGATCACTTTCTTACAGCCACCTGTCTCCCTGGACAGCCAAGGCTGTGAGTTAAACCTCAGCCTGGGTGGCTCTGCCTTGGGGACTGGTTTCATTCTCTATTAACAGATCTCCCTCGCACACTTAACTACAAAGCATTTTGCTAAAATTTTAATGACAAACATTTTAAAATGAACCT
>CAUYQV010105830.1:0-25739 GCA_963574575.1 Galagoides demidoff | reverse complement strand
CCTGGCCACCAAAGCCCTGGAGGCTGGCGCGCAACCCTCTCAGGCAGGGGCTGGTGGTGATCCAGGGCCAGGGGGCCCCAGGAAGCAATCATGCGGCAGCTCTACCTGCCCTAGCAGAAGTCAGTTGCCCTCACCAGCCACCAAAGCCCTGGAGACAGGCAAGCAGCTGGTGGGACTGCACGACCTTCCCCCGCAGGAGTCAATGGCAGCCGCAGGCCAGCAGGACTCTGGGAAGTGGGTGAGGCTCTGTGACCCAACCCAGCAGAAGTCAATCACCGTCAAGGGCCACCAAAGACCCGGAGGCAGATGCCTGGTGGGGTGTGTAGCCCTCCCTGTTTGGCATCAATCCCAGTCGCAAGCACCAAGGTCTTGGGAAGTGCAGATAGCAGCCGGGGAGACAGCTGAGCGCGGAATGCGCTGACTGAGGGGGATCCGTCTGCACGCAGAAACTGTGGATCAAGCAGTTCTCCCGGTGAAGGACCTGGACAGGAGTTTGGTCTTGAAAGCGAGGGTGGATGCTGTTCTTGGGGATCCTCTCCCTGTCTCTGCGGGCAAGGGGAGGGAGAGTGGACTGGAAACTCAAAATGGCAGAGCGAACACCACTTCCACTTTTCTGCCTGGGGGAGGGTGTTCCGAGTCTCAACTGGGTTCCTCCAGGGTAGTAAACTTCCCTGTTGGCAGATCTCAATTGTGGAGTGAGAGAATAGGTCCTCAGTTTATCTGTGGCCTGTAGGAGACTCGGAGGAGCAGTTGAAGAGGAAACAAAGGAAAAGCCCACCTTTCTTGGGGGAGGGGATGGGCGCTATTCCTTTGGGGAGATTTATGTACCTGTGGAGAGTCCTCTAGAAGTCTCCGCCTGTCTCAGAAGAGGTGTCTGCCGGTATCACTCTTCTCTCTCAGCTGGGCTCCCAGTTTTCAAGTTTGTTGGGTGTTTCTCTGGGCTTTATCCTTTCCTCTGAACAGGAGCTTCTGTCAGAGACTGGTGCCTGTCGGCCATCTTGACCACTCACCCATGTTAAGACATTTATACTCTACACTTAGTAGATCTGACATGTACTCTTGTAAAATGCACCATTGGTATGTACCAACCAATTACCCTCCCTCCACCCAACCTCCTCCCTCCCCCCTCCTCTTCTCCCTTTCTCTCGGCCTGTAGTTGGGTTATATCTTTCATATGGAAGTGTGGGTGATTATATATTTGTTTCATAGTACAGCTGAGTACATTAGATACTTTTTCTTCTATTTTTAAGATACTTTACTAAGAAGGATATGTTCCAGCTCCATCTAGGTAAACATAAAAGAGGTAAAGTCTCCTTATTTTTATAAAGCTGCATAATATTCCATGGTGTACATATACCACAATTTATTAATCCATTCATGGGTTAATGGGCACTTGGGCTTTCTCCGTGGCTTAGCAATTATGAATTGGGCTACAATAAACATTCTGGTGCAAATATCTTTGTTATAAAGTGATTTTTGGTCTTCTGGATATATACCTAGTAAATGAATTGTAGGATCGAATGGTAGGTCTATTTTTAGATCCCTAAGTGATCTCCAAACTTCTTTCCAAAAGGAAGGTATTAGTTTGCAATCCCAATGGCAGTGCAGAAGTGTTCCCTTTTCTCCACATCCGCACCAACATCTATAGTTTTGGGATTTTGTGATGTGGGCTAATCTTACTGCAGTTAGGTGATATCTCAAAGTGGTTTTGATTTGCATTTCTCTGATGATTAAGGATGATGAGCATTTTTTCATGTGTCTGTAGGCCATGCACCTGTCTTCTTCAGAGAAGTTTCTTTTCAAATATCTTGCCCACAATGAGATGGGATCACTTGTTATTTTCTTGCTAATATGTTTGAGTTCTCTGTGGATTCTTGTCATCAAACCTTTGTCAGAGACATAACCTGCAAATATCTTCTCCCATTCTGAGGGCTGTCTGCTTGCTTTACTTACTTTGTTCTTGGCTGTGCAGAAACTTTAGTTTGATCAGGTCCCAGTAATGTATTTTTGATGTTGCTTCAATTGCCTGGGTGTTCCTTATAAAATATTTTGCCTATTTTTTAGAGGCAGGGTCTTGCTGTTGCTCAGGGTGATCTCGAACCCAAGCACAAGCAATCCACCTGCCTCTGCCTCCCAGAGTGCTAGGATTACAGGTATGAACCACTGATCCTGGCCTCTCAATTTGTATGGGTAGTGTTTTTGGTCATGTAAGAAATCTTTTCCTAACTTAAGTTTGCAAATATATTCTCCTACATGTTATTGTAGAAGTTTTATACTTTTTATCTCTTACATATAGGTCTATAATCCATTTTAATGTTCATGTATGGTTTGATGTAAAGGTCTAAATTGTGTCACTAAGAATAATGTGTTCTACCTCCATCCAGGTTAGTACAAATGCTGCAAACTCCATTGTTTTGATGGCTGAATAATATTCCATGGTATACATATACCACAGCTTACCAATCCATTGCTGGGTTGAAGGACATTTAGGCTGTTTCCACATTTTAGTGATTGTAAACTGGGCTGCAATAAACAGCCTAGTACAAGTGTCTTTATAATAAACGGTTATTTTTCCTTCTGGATAGATGCCCAATAATGGATTGCAGGATCAAATGGGAGGTCTAGGTTGAGTTCTTTAAGGTTTCTCCATACTTCCTTCCAAAAAGGTTGTATTAGTTTGCAGTCCCACCAGCAGTACAAAAGCTTTCCTTTCTCTCCAAATACGTGCCAACATCTGCAGTTTTGAGATTTTATGATATAGTCCATTCTCATTGGGGTTAGATGATATCTCAGAGTGGTTTTAATTTGCATTTCTCTGATAATGAGGGATGATGAGCATTTTTTCATGTGCTTAGTAGCCATTTGTCTATTGGCTTTAGAGAATATTCTATTCATGTCTCTTCTCCATTGATATATGGGGTTGTTGTCTTTTTTCTTATAACTTAATTGAAGTTCTGCATAGATCCTGGTTATTAGACTTTTGTCTGATTCAAAATAAGCAAATATCCTTTCCCATTGAGTAGGTCATCTATTTGCTTTGGTTGTTGTCTCCTTGGCTATACAGAAACTTTTCAGTTTCATTAAATCCCATTTGTTTATTATTGGTGTTGTTGCTATTGCCATGGCAGTCTTCTGCATAGAGTCTTTCCCCAGGCCAATATCATCCAGTATTTTTCCTATTCTTTCTTTGAGAATTTTTATCATTTCATGCCTTAAATTTAAGTCCTTTATCCATCGTGAATCAATTTTTGTAAGTGGAGAAAGGTGCAGGTCCAATTTCACTCTTTTACATGTGGATATCCAGTTCTCCCAGCACCATTTATTAAATAAGGAGTCTTTCCCCCAGTGGATGTTCTTGATTGGTTTATCAAAGATTTGGTGGCTATATGCTGTTGGTTTCATTTCTAGGTTTTCCATTCAATTCCAAATATCTATGTCTCTATTTTTGTGCCAGTACCATGCTGTCTTGACCACTTTGGCCTTGTAGTACAGCATAAAATCTGGTACAGTAATACCCCTGGCTTTGTTTTTGTTACTAAGAACTGCCTTAGCTATATGCGGGTTTTTTCTGGTCCCATACAAAACACACAATCATTTTTTCCAAGTCTTGAAAGTAGGATGTTGGCATTTTAATAGGGATGGCATTGAATTGGTAAATTACTCTGGGAAGTATAGACATTTTAACAATGTTGATTCTTCCCAGCCATGAGCATGGTATATTCTTCCATTTGTTAATGTCCTCTGCTATTTCCTTTCTTAGGGTTTCATAATTTTCTTTATAAAGGTCCTTCACCTCTTTTGTTAGGTATATTCTTAGGTATTTCATTTTCTTGGGGGCTATGGTGAAAGGAATTGTGTCCTTGATTAACCTCTCATCTTGGCTATTGTTGGTACATACAAAAGCAACTGACTTGTGGATATCGATTTTATATCCTGAGACATTACTGTATTTTTTGATGACTTCCAAGAATCTTGTGGTTGAGTCTTTGGGGTTCTCCAGGTATAAAATCATATCATCAGCAAAAAGGGAGAGTTTAACCTCCTCTGCTCCCATTTGGAAGCCCTTTATTTTCTTGTCTTGTCTAATTGTATTGGCTAAAACTTCCAGCACAATATTGAATAGTAATGGTGACAGAGGACAACCTCATCTAGTTCCAGTTCTGAGAGGAAAAGCTTTCAGTTTTACTGTGGGTTTGTCATAGATAGCTTCAATCAGTTTAAGAAATGTACCACCTATGCCTATACTCTTCAGTGTTCTAATTAAAAAAGGATACTGGATTTTATCAAATGCTTTTTCTGCATCTATTGAGAGGATCATGTAGTCTTTGATTTTATTTCTGTTGATATGATGAATAATGTTTATAGACTTGCGTATGTTAAACCAGCCTTGCATTCCTGGGATGAAACCTACTTGATCCTGATGTATGACTTTTTTGATGATAAGCTTTAATCTATTAGCTAAGATTTTATTGAGAATTTTTGCATCTACATTCATTAGTGAAATTGGTCTGAAATTCTCCTTGTAAGTTGAGTCTTTTCCTGGTTTTGGTATCAAGTTTCACCTTCCTGAATGGAGGTGAAATGCATTATTCTTAGTGAAGCATCACAGGAATGGAGAAGAAAGAATCCTATGTATTCAACTTAGAGATGAAGACAATTAATGACAATTAATGACACTGTGGGGCATGGGGGAAGGGGATACCGGACAGAGAAGGAGAGAGGGGGTAAAAAAAAGTATAATAAGAAAATATTTTTGATTGAATATATATTAATTAATTCCTAGAACCCATAGCTTTGGTATATAGTATTTGACACAATACGAGTAACTTTTAACTTTTCAAAAGAGGATTCCCAGAAATAACTCTTGATCTCTGTTTAGTTATCTATTGCTCCATCATGAATCAACCCTAAACTTAGCTTTTTCAAATAACAACAATTGATCTTTTTATGCTTTCTCGCAGTTTATGTGGGTCAGAGTTTTGGGAAGGGCTTTGCTGGGTGGTCCTGGCTCAGGGCTCTTGCCTAGCTGCAGTTAGACGAAGGCGGGAGCCTCTGAGAGTTGGCTGAACATCTCTCTCTCACTTCATATTGACCCAGGGCCTCTTCCTAAGGTCTCCCTGTAAGGGTTAGTTCAGACTTTCTCATAGCACGGTGGCCGTCTTTGCGTGCTGGTTAAAGTTTTCAAGAGTGAATGTACCTGTTAACAAAGTACAAGCAGGGCTTGGGCATATCCAGAGTCATTTCTACCAGAATTTGTTAGTGCATAAGTCATAGCCCATCAAGATTTAGTGGAACCAGCTACATAACTTGTGGGGCCCAATACAAAATGAGAATGAGGGGTCTCTTGTTCAAAAATAATTGAGAATTTCAAGACAGTGACAACAAAGCATTAAACCAAGCACAAAGCCCTTCTGAGTACAGGGCCCTGTGTGACAACATAGGTTGCACACCCCTGACGGTGGCCCAGGGGAGGGCACACTGCCCTCATCTCTTGATGGGCGGAGTGTCAACACCACATGTAGGAAGGCACATGAGATGAAAGATAATGATGTGATCATCTTTGGAAAATAAAATCTACCTAGTCTCTGTGACTGACCTCCAATTAATTTGTTGACTTATATTTTCACTCCCTAGAACCAGGGTTAGCCATTAACTATAAAGGTGAAACTGCAGGTGACAACAGGGATGCATCTTAAAACTCTGTATGGAGAGAGTGGTTGCCTCCCTATAGAGAGTACAGCAAAAATACCTGTTTCCTATTTGTTATGAGCTGAATTGTGTCTCCTCCCCTAAATTGATAAGTTGAAGCTGTAATTGCTCATGTGGCTGCTGTAATTAGAGATAGGCCCTTTTGAAAGGTAATTAAGGTAAAATGAGGTCATAAGGGTGTGGCCCTAATCCAATAGGACTGGTGTCCTTACAAGAAAAGGAAGAGACACCACGAGTGCATCCAGAGAGGAAAGGGCGCGTGAGGACACAGCAAGGAGACAGCCATCTGCAGGCCAAGAAGAGAAGCCTCAGGAGAAATCAAACCTGTTGCAACCTTGATCTTGGACTTCCAGCCTCTAGAGCTGTGAGATTATAAATTTCACACTCTGCTATGGTTTGAACATTTTTGTCTCCTCCAAATTTCATGTTGAAACTTAACCTAAATGCAATAGTATTAAGAGGTATGGAAGGGAGTTTGCCCCTTTGCCCCCCTTCCATGCCTTCCATTATGGAGGACACTTAGATGGTGCAATCTGTGAGGAACAGGCCCTCAGTAGACACTGCACCTGCCAGTGCTTTGACTCTAGACTTTCTGGCCTCTAGAACTGTGGGAGGCAAAACAGAGTTTCTGTTCTTTATAAATCACATAGTATAAGGCATTTTGTTACAGCAGCACAGATTAAGACACAGCGCTAGCAGACTAATACATTATCTGAGAGTTACAAATATTTATTTTAGTTTCTCTTTTTAGTATTTTCTCTATTACGCATCCTAATGTGTTCAATATCCCAGGTTCTCTGTCAACTTCCAAGGAAAGCTGGATCTAATAACAAATGCCATGTTTTAATTAATGCCCTGTCCTTAATGACATTCTGATGAATAAATCCTCTATTATTCACTTTTCCTAGAGTATTGCTTATATCCAGTATAGGTTTGTGTCTGTTGTAATACTGTAGCTCATTTATGAATTTGTATAAAGTAATATTGCCTCAGATAGTTTTTGGCCTGTGGACCTTTGGAACAGGACACTTTCTCTAAACATTGACCCTAAGGATTGACTCCTAAACACATTGCAAAAGCCCTATTGTGATAACTACCTCAAACACTGTAATGGGTTGAATTGTGCCTTCCCCCCGCCCAATTAATATGTTGACTTTATTTTGAAGTCAACAAAAGGGTTATAACAGACATGGTTAGTTAAAATGATGCCAGACTGGAGTAGGGGCTCTAATCCAATATGCCTGATTAGGGAATTTGGACACTGATGTAGACACAGGGAGAGAATATCATATGAAGGTGAAGGCAGGGACCTGGTGATACAGAAGCCAAGAAATGCCTAAGATTGCCAGGAAGCCACCAGAAGCTGGGCAGAAGCACAGAACTGATTCTCCATTGTGAGTCTCAGGAGGAACCAGCCTTGCTGACTCTGGGTCTGGAATTCTAGTGGTCACAGCCCTGAGACAGTGAATTTCTGTTCTGTAAGGCACCCAGTCTGCAGTGCCTTGTTATAGTCACTCCTCCCCCATCTTCCCTGGAATTTGTGCAGTTCTGGGCGGATGATCACAGGGATAAACGTGTGCCCATGGTGAGGAAGCGGCCAGATGGCATCAAATCTTAACCCAGTTTTAAAGTGAAAATTGTCATTTCTTCAAAAAGTTTTGTGAAAGTCAATTTATCGGATTTTTTAGATCCAAGGAAAAGGAGATAATTTATGGTAGAAGGACTCTCTTAATACCTTTGAGACTAGATAGGTTGTCTCTTCTACCTCCTTTGAGACCCTGCTACCCAAGAATATATCTTCACTTGTTCCACAGTTGCCAGGGAATTAATGCTCAGTTATTTTTCTACCGAAATCTGACTTAACCTAAATGTATTAGGATTGGCACTTAATTATTCTGATCTAATCTTTTGCAGTGTCATCATTACTGAAAGCTGATATTAGAATCTTAAAAGTGACGTATTGCATGCAGCAATCTTTAATGCTTTATACTAACAATAATATTGGATGCATTATGTAGTAATAATGAAAATTACATTTGAGAAATCGTTGTAGTAATGGGACATTCTGAAATGCAAGAATAGAAGAAGCACACTAGAAGAGCAGGACATGTTTTATTCACGCCTTTTGGCTGCCTGTGCTCTCGGGTCGGAACAGGGGGAGGAGCTTACGTGCTCCCTAGAGGCAAACCAGGGAGACAATTCTGGTTGAAGTAGGGGATTTTCGGTCACTGGGAGCGCAAGAGGATGGAGGTGCTGTGATTGAAAATACAGTACTTTTTGCTCTTTAGAATAGATTAGCATTTTACAAATGAAAATTTGGTTTCCAAAGAAAACTTATATTTGGTATCGTTTAGCCTCATAATTTGGCTGTCTTTGAGTTGCCCACAAGTTCTGAGTGAGTTTATTTAAAAAACATGTTTGGATAAAATACATGAATTATATTCCTTATACTTCAAATATGGCGTTAGGTCAGTTGAAAGCTTTAAAGCGATTACCTTCACTCTACCCTTTTAATATTTTGATGCATTCCTCACATTCGATTTATGCAAACTCACAGAAAACCATGACCAAAAGAAATCTGCTAGGAGCTAGAGAGGTTGTTGGCTATGTGAACTGATACAACAAATGCTGATTTTGAGTTCTGGATATTTTCTGTTCCAATTTAGATAATTTTGTAAAGTTAGGATTAAATATTTCTTTTGGCAGCCTAATTGCTCTTAATCCAGAGGTATTCCACTTAAAACTGCCAAGATTAAACAAAGCCATGGAAGTGCCAGGGCAGCACTGATGGAAAAAGGAGTGAATTGATTTCCTTTGTCTGATTCACAAGAATTATTTTGGCCCAGTGTATGTGGAAACTGACTTTGTTCAGTTTCTTTCATGAAGTAAGGCTTTTCTTTCTCACTTTTCTCTTTGATTCTGGAACTGTTATGCTGACAAGCTAGTGTACAAATATCTAGTCTTTTCTAAGGCAGCTTAGTATTTGGGGTGGAGGGGTTATGATCATTACTTTTTCCTTGGTAGACCAGAAGGTACTATTCAGGCAGGCGTGTGCAGTCACCTCCCACCAGGCCTCCAGTCATCAGGGAAGGCCCATTTTCTTGTAGCAATTATATGTCCATTCTTTGTACTTTCCCTTCCAATCAACCCTGAAGTCACACAAGGCATGTTTCTCTGGCACCAAGTGCCTCACGTTTCTGCTGTAGAGTATGAGAAACTTATCAAACAGATGTGCATGAGGGAGAGGAGGGGCTGGGCTTAGTGCTCCTCCATTCCTACCTCTTGGGACTACAGCCGTAGCTCCATTGCAGTGATTCCTTCCATTCCAGTTATGCCAATTTGTGTGTGAGTGCTGTCAGCTTTCTTCTGTGTGGTAAAATTAGCCCCCCTGGGAAAGTGCCCTGCAAATGTAAAGTGGTTATCTTGATGACAATACTTGGTTCACTGGCCTATATTCATTCACTCTCCAATAGCACCTTATTTTCTAAACTCCATACTTTTGGAGGACCCTGAGTTTATCCATTTTTCTTCTTTGTTCTCTTGGAGAGGCAGCATGGCGTAGTGGTTAGGAATACAGGCTTTGTAGGCAAACTGTTCAGACTTCACCCTGCTGCCCCGCCTGTGTGACTGGGGATGGGTTCCTCACAGAGTCTGGTTTCCTACTCTTTAATTCGGGAGACTAACAGAATCCCCCTCACAGCATTTGGGAGGATTAAATGGGTATTGCAAGCAGAAGCACTTAGCATGGTGTCAGGCATGTGTAAGTACTTGGTAAGGATTAGTTTCATTGCTTTCTAACAGTGTTTAAAGGTTCTGTTTTTCTAATGCATTTTGTGCAAAGCCAGCAAAAAGGAGCTGATTCTCATAACTTGATTGAGAATTGCCAAATATTTCTCCCCCATCGTATTCTTCCTTTATTCTATCTCACCTGGGATAGGAACTTGTGTCCACCAAATGAGGAGGGGATAGTGTTGCTTTTTCTAAAATTTAGAAAGAAAAAAACAAAATTTAGAGTGCTATACTCGTATATATTTTTAAAATAAATCACGGAATAATAGTAAGTTTTTATAAGTTCAGTATTCAGGTACCCTAGAGCTCTTTCCTTGGCTTCCAGTACTAATGAAATTGGAGAAGAATGAAGCTTGGAAGGTGGTCTCTGTAGGCAGTGGCCCCCTGCCAGTCCCTCCCTGTAGCTACCCTTCTGCCAGGGCTTGGCTGGATTCCTTGGAGCAGCTCAAAGCTTGTGGGGAGAGACTGTGGGCACAGAGCTCTGTGATACACTCCAGCTTCTTCTTCCTGGGTATCCATTCCCACTGGGCAGGGAGCAAGAGGGTCTAGTATGATTTCTCCTGGCATTGATTTGCATGTTTAGATTTAATATGAAATGATGTTGGAAATTCATGTCATAGACAGCCACTGGAAACGACCTTCAACTCTAAAATTTAAAAAGTTCTGCTTCTTTGGGAGGTGGTTAGCTTGTTAGAACGTCAGGCTCCTCAGATCAAGATGGTGTCTTTAACAGTGATTTGTCAAGTCTGCTAATCTCATTTCCTTGCTGTGTTACAGATTGACGTTCTCAAGGCGGACCTGGAAAGCGCAGAATGGAAAGTTTTGGAAAATCTTATTCTGGAAGACGTCCTTGAGCAGATCGGACAGCTCATCTTTGAGATTCATCTCCACTGGCCTGGGTTCGAGGTCAGCGGCAGCGACAGCAGTGTTGTGCGGTTCTGGTACAGCCTCCTCAAAGAGTTAGAACTAAAGGATTTCAGGCTTTTTCATAGTTACAAAGACTTATCTAAACCTCAGCTATTCCTGAAGAAAGACATTTTCAATGCAAGTAGCTGTTATACACTGAGTTGGGTGAACACAAGATGGAAATAGGATGCAGGACCTCATCAAGAACGTGAATGGAGCATGTCCATGATTCTAATGGGGAATTTACTCATTCAGCCCCCTTCCAGCCTATTACCTGCTTGAGGCAAGGATTGGGGTATTGTCTTCGTGTGTGTAGTCGGGTGCTTGGCATGTAGTCAGGGCACAGGTAATGCTTGTTGAAGGGATGAACAGTTACCCCAATTTGCCCAGAACCAGGATTTTTGCCCTTTGTCTCTGACAGAGTGTAGATGCTTATCCTCCTTCACTTTAACTTGAAAGGTAATCTCCAACTCTTTCTAGTTTTCCCTAAAATTCATTGCACATCTATAATCCATGAATTTATCATCATTAGTTGAAATTATGTAAGTTTTCCATTTTTACTCTGTTGATGAGATTTTTAATTTTATTGTCTACTTTTTAAAATATGAGTTTTGACAATTAAGTTCTCAAACTTATTATAGAAAAAGTCTTACATACCTCATTGCTGAATATCACTATGGTCACCTTTAAAATACTCCCCTCAGGAAGTTATGCAACAATGTCAGTGCCTGGTTCACCATTCAAAGTAATTTTAGAACTCTTTTTGTGGAATGGTCATCAGAGCTATTGTCTGTCATATTACCCTTGATGTCCTGAATGTCATCAAAATGTCTTCCTTTAAATATTTTCTTTATCTTTGGGTAAAGAAAAAAGCCATTAGAGGCCAGATCAGGTGAGTAGGAGGGTATTCCAATACAGTTATTTGTTTACTGACTAAAGACTCCCTCACAGACAGTGCTGTGTGAGCTGGTGCATCGTTGTGATGCAAGAGCCATGAGTTGTTGGCCATGATTTTCAGTTAAGATTTTCTTGTTTCTCTATGGATGGATGTTTACTTGACCTGCTGTGCTTCTCATAGCCAGCCAATAAGTTTGGTGCACAATTTGATGGATTTTTGCAATGTTTTTGTAGTTTTGCTCATTATTGGTTGCCTTGACATGTCTTCATCAGTGACACTTCCTTGCTTAGAAAAATGTTTAATCCATTTGCACACTGCCATTTTCTTCATGGCATTATCCCCATAAACTTGAACTAACATGTCCCTGATTTTACTTCTACTCTTGCCAAGTTTAACAAGCAATTTATGAATATTTGTTCATTGCTTTAATTCAAGTGCCAGCATTCTTGCACCAGCACACAAAAACACACAATAACAAGTGCCACTCAGCAAGACACCACTATTTGTCAACATGAACACAGCTGTGAGATGCTGATAAACTAAGGTTATGAAACCTTAGTAAGTTGTTTGTATGGTGCTGCCAACAGAAGTTCTGGGAGGCAAGTTTGCAAACTTAATTGTTAGACCTTGTATTGCCTTTAATTGGACTTTGACTCACCTCTTTGCCTTGTCAATAATATTCTTTGAAACTTTATGAATTTCAATAATCCCTCATGCCCTGGATTTATGAGAAACAATAACCCTGGTTCTTGGGAACTTAGACACACCAAATTCTGTCACTGAGTTAGAAAGACTAGATTATTAGAACTTCAAGATTCTTTTCATGCTCAACCTTAAATCCTCTTTAATTCTGATGAAACAAAACACAAAGCAGAATCTCAGTGTCTTTGCTGTTGCCTTCAAATATGATTTTCCAACTGCAGACTTGCCTATGTTGTCAAGTCTTTTTTTCTTAATACATGTATCTCAAATGTTAAGTTCATTTTTCTACACTGCTAGTTGGCATCATTTAAAAGATTGTGGCCTCAGTCTGTTTTCCCTCAAATGGTTATCTAGTTTTTCAATAGTACCAATCCTTTCTACATTAAAAAAAAATTAAGTGGAAAATTCAGGTTCTCAGTAGTTCCAATGGTCTCTGTCATTCTTATTGGCAAGATTAGACATTACTCCTATGAATAATTTTGAAAAATCCTATTTTAAATGAATTACATAGTATAAAAATGAACCAAATTATTACCTAATAGATTAATTATACTTTTGGTATTTTTTAACATCTTGAGAGTATAAAAACTGTATGTACATTGTTCAAAACTTGGGGTAAGGGGTAGAATATTATCACTAGGCTTTATCCCTTGTCCCAGTTACTTCCTTCTACCCTTAGACATATTCCCAAGTTCTTTTTGTTTCTTGCAGTGATTTCAAAAAATGTCATTCCTCAAGTGAGAAACCAAAACATATTGCAGTAGAATGATCTCACTAACTTGAGTTCAAAAGAGAAAAAGACTTTCTGAGTTAGTGTGATGATTTTTAAAAATATAAATGAGGTTTTTATTTCTAAACTTGCCATTCACTGATAAAAGTTGTTGAGCTGAGAGGACTGGCTTGAATAAGTATGATCTGAAATGGCAGTTTAGTCATCTCAATGTACATAGGTATTTCAAATGTGCAAAAGGGTCCATAGAGGCTCTAAAGTGGTTTATATTGTGTATGGCCTCATCTCTAAAACAAAGCAACTTCAGCCCCATTCTCTTTGGATTATATGACAGATTTATTTTCACAAAATTTTTGTATACTGAAATAAACATTTTTAGACACTAAAGTGTGAAGAGTGTACTAATCTTAAGTGTCCAGTCTTATCAACTAAAATCCCATATCAAGATTTTATTCACGGAACTGGAGATGTAGGGCATTACTGAAAGTCTCCTTTCTAGGGCAAAGTAACCATTTATTCTAGATGGGTGGTGCAGATATTGACTTCATCACACTACATGTTATACGTATATCTGAAGTAAGAAAGGCTATACTGTTAAAAAATAAATTATAGGGCACCTGTGGCTCAAAGGAGTAAGGTGCCAGCCCCATATGCCAGAGGTGGTGGGTTCAAACCCAGCCCTGGCCAAAAACTGCAAAATAAATAAATAAATAGATAAATAAAAATAAATTACAAACACACCCACCCATACCCACTATCTATGCAGCCCGTTTAATAGTTATTCATATTTATTTTATGCTTATTTCTAGAACTGTCCCTTATTCTCTTCATGGTTTGAAATTTTTTGATGAATATTGTGATGGTTGCTGACGTTTCCCTACCTCTAGAATTTATTATGTTTATCACATAGGCCAGGATTTCTTAACCTCAGCACCACTGAAATGTGTACTGGATAATTTTTTACTGGAGGGGGAGGGCTGTTGTTGGGCATTGTAGGATATTCAGCGCATCCCTGGCCTTTGGATACTGGGTGGCACACCCCCCATCCTGCCCCCATAACTGTGACAGCCAGACACATCTGTGGACTATGCCAACTGTCTCCTCCAGGGCAGAATCACCGACTGTGGAGAACCATGTTGTAGGGGCCATGAGAAGGGCCAGGCGACTGCAGCACTGAAGTTTGCTTGTGAAGAACAGGGAAAGAAAGAAGAGATCCTCTTGTGAGGAACAGGCAAAACAAACCACCATCACCGCCATAACCCCAACAAAGGCAACACGAATAAAATACACAGAATCAAGAGTTACTATTTACCGACACCTTACTGTCTGCCAAACGATTTGCGTAGCTTCTTGCTAATTCTGACAACCCAATAAGGGAGTGTAATTTTTCCAATTGTCTGGGTAAAGAAACTCTGAAAGGTTAAATGGGTCGTTCAGATGACTCCACTAGGAAATGGAGGAATAGGTGTCCAGATTTCAGTGTCAGATCCCACAAAGCCTGTGCATGGTCTGCTTCTGTAACCTTTGCCTGACGTAAGATGTTTTGTCTGAAGGACACATTTTGCTTAGCTATTCATAAACGGGATAACACCACAAATAGATAAGACCTCCAAGTCTGTTAGAGTCAGAATTATTTTCTAGCATGCAGGTTTGCTTACCTTGAGCCATCTACTTGATTACACTATGCCTGCCAAATGGAGGCTTACTGGAGAAATATGGGGCCCAACAACTTCTCTGGCAATATATTTAGGCTGCCAGAAAAGCTCTTACAAAGCTGGGAAGTGACTCTTGCTCTGGCTTATCCCAACACTTGGCTCTTTCCTCCCAGGTTTTAGAAAGAGCACAGTCATTTGGTGCTGTGGTGTGATTCTTCTTTGCTTAAAACTAGTCTTTGACTTGCAGATAAATGAGCCATGATGTGAATATCTGGGGGTGCATCTCCTTAATTAACTCTTACCAGTGTTCATAAATGATTCTGAAAATACAAATTAATAATGCTCTTTAACAAATGATAAAAATAATTGCTTTTTTTAGGTGTAAGACATGAGGATGTAAGAGATCCAGAAGTCACTTTTTAGCATAAACTGTGTCACAATTTGAGATTAAAGTCAAAGAAAAATAATTTTCCCCTTCCTCTTTTTTTCTTTCTCCTCTTCCTTCCTCTCATCCTCCTCTTTCTCCTCTCCCTCTTCCTCCTTACCCTCCTCCTCTTTCTTCTTCTTTTCTTTAGAGACAGGGTCTTGCTTTCTTGCCTGGGGTGCAGCACAGTGGCATGATCATAGCCTCCTGGGCTTAAGCAATGCCTCTTAGAGTGTTTCTGATGCAGTTCTAATAAGTTATCATATAAATATTAGTGACTATTTGACATGTTCAAGTAAAGAAAGCCAGGAAGAAGGAAATAAATTTCTATTAGAATCGATTGAAGATCTACTAATATTTAAATCAAGAAGTCCCAGTAGCCTAATGGATAAGGCATTGGCCTCCTTATATTTAAATCAGTGTAGAACAAAAATAAATTTATGAATTTACAGTTTAGTCCAAATCAATTATTTGTGTAACCTATTCTGCCTTGACTGTAAGATCTTTTAGTAAATGCAAAATTTGCAGTTAAGTATTACATGTTTAGATTTTGAGAAGATGGGACTAATACCCGGTAACCAAGCTCATCATATTTTGTTAGTGTAAAAGTGAAGATCTAATTTAAGTAGCTCATTCTACTTAACAATACTTAACAATATACCAGTACCCGGTTGGGCACAGTGGTTCATGCCTGTAATCCCTGCACTCTGGGAGTCTGAGGCTGGAGGATCCCTTGAGCTCAAGAGTTTGAGACCAGCCTGAACAAGAGTGAGACCTCCTCTCTACTAAAAATTACCCAGGCCTTTTTGCAGGCACCTATAGTCTCAGCTACTCAGGAGGCTGAGATAGGAGGATCACTGGAACCCAAGAGTTTGAGGTTGCTCTGAGCTAAGCTGATGCCATAGTACTTTAGCCTGGAGTGACAGGTTATCTCAAAAAAAAAAAAATAAATAAAAAAACAAAACAGCAGTACCTCCAAGCTCGATTAGTGTAATTTCTTTTCTAGTAGAGATAAAATTATTTTTAACTTTTAAGCAATAACATAATTCTTTTTGTACTAGCCAATTGCTGGTACTTTGTAAATTCAATAATACGTTTAACCTTATTACGTCTTCCTTTTTCATACATTGAAAGTGGTCCACAGTGTATACTGTGAATTTAGATAAAATCATAACCCAAAGATTCAATATATTCTTAAAACTACCTAAATTTAGAGATTATTGAAAATTTTTAAATAATTGTATTAAATTTCTATCCTTAAGCAAAATAAATCAAGTATTTTCACTGTTGTCATATTTCAGGTTTAGAACTATATAGAAAAATACTGGTTCTTAACTTATTGAAATTAATGCTTTCTAAAACCAGCAACTTCAAATTTTTTTGAGAGCATTTTAACTTTTTTTTAGTAATTGGTTTTGTACTTTATGACTCTTGGAAATAATAAGGGATTTAAACATTTTTGGTCAAGTTTGACTAGAGTTGCTAGACTCTTCAAGATTAGACTAGACTATTTCAATACAGAAGCCAAGTATGCACAGGCTGACACCAAATCAGTAAGCGCCAGTAGAGATCTATTGTGCAACACAGTGATTATATTTAAGAACAATAAACTTTATACTTACAAATTGTTGAAAGTAGGTTTCACATTTTCTCACAACAAAAAATTGAGCACAGTGTGTATGAGGTAATGGGTGTCTTAATTAGCTTGATTTAGTCAGTCCACAGTGTATACAAGTAACAGACTACCATGTTGTACATTGTAAGTATAGATAATTTTTGTCAATTAAAAAAAGTATGTCCCATGGAATCCTTTAGACATATTTATACTTAAAAAAAAGTACTAATAGAGCTAGAGTGGTTGGTAAATGGCTGTGACCTTGAGGTCCTCAGTGGGTCTCCTCCACTGGAGCCTCTCACAGAGTGCTGGGATAATTAAAGGTCAATGTATAACACAAAGGGCACCTTCCAGGACCCCATCTCAGCACTTGCAGCAACTTTCTATTCTAATTGGTCTAACTTCTGCCTTGTCATTGGATATGTTGATATTTTGAGTATCAACCCTGTGTGGGTAAATATAACAAAGGAAAGTCCATGTGTGCTCTGTAATATAATGAGAAACCACCTTTATGTGTCATTAAAATAAGTTATTAATTATCTGTATAATAAAAGATTATTTCTCGAGGATTAATGTCGAATCAAACATCATTTCTCAGGGACTTCTCTGTTAAAGGTGCCCAGCCACATGTCCCCACAGTACCCTCGATATCTTAACTCTTTCTGTATTTTACTTGTGTAATGTCTGTCTTTCCTAGCAGACTGTAAGCCTCATAAAAGTTAAGGGCTGAGCCTGTAAGCCCCAGTGCCTAGCATAGAATCTGCTAAGTCAAAAGTGCTCAATAAATACCGTTAAATATAGATAAATGAAGCTATTTCACTTAGGAATTTTCCATAAAATTATTTCATCATCATTTGTTATTGAAGTTTTTATTCGGCATTAAAAATGCCTTTGGAATTTAGATGGACCTCCTTTTATTAATTTAAATTTGGATGCAATTTGTCTTTTCCTTGACATGGTTGTTTATTGCATTGCATAAGGAAATCTTCATTCCTGATTAAAGAACACCAGCATGGAGATCTCCTTGATTTGGGGGAATTGAGAACTATACAATAATTGAATAAATGGAATAACCATTGAAGGTTTAATTATTATTGGAAGATATCAAACATCAGTATTCCTTTCTGACTTCTCATTGTCCTTTCTTTGTACCAATTGCTAGCAGTCTTTTTAGAGTCAGTATTTGAAACCACAGTTCAAAGTACCATGGAAAATTTTTTTTCAGTTTATGAGAGAAGGAAGGTAGGATGATGTGAAGTTATTTCTACCAAACACAGGGACTAGTATTTTATAAAAATGATTGCAGATCACAGATTTTATAGGACAAAAATGAATAAAAAAGACTTTAAAGAGTAAGGTCAAAGTGAGAAAAGATATTGTATTCTCAAGACTGAAGCATGAGCCAAGGACATTTCCTTCTGGACACTGAGGAAAGTCCTGGGGTCACAATTCTAAGGGAAGAGGCCATGATAATGTCTTCAGGTACAGGTCCTGCTTTAGTAAAGGACAAAATAAACACCAGGTAAATAGCTGTTTCTTTTTGCCTACTTAACTCGGGGACAATAAGCTATTATATTATGACACAAATCTGAGTTTTAAAATATACAATTAAATGGCACTATGTGGAAGAGGGAGAATGATAGGGTAAAGGGACTAGGTGCTGTCAATGCTGCCAACTGACTTACATTCAAGCGCGTTATCACCTTTCTTGTTTTATCTTAGGTATGAATATTTAATTTCTGAAGTTTTGTCTAGCTTGAAAATTTCATTCTTTTGACTACTGTGTCCAGATAATGCTTAGACTATGGTAGGGTAATTTCTTGTATGTTGCTATGGTCAGAATGTTCAAAATTCATGTAGAAATCTAATCCCCAATGCACTGGTTAGAGGTGGGGCCTTTGGGAGGTCTTGAGGGCAGAGCCCTTGTGAATGGAATTAGTGCACTTAGGAAATAGGCTTGAGGGCACTTGTTTCCTCCTCCCACCATGTGAAGACACAAGAAGAGGCACCAACTTCGAAGCAGAGAGTCCTTGCCAGATGCTGAATCTGCTGTACTTTGATCTTGGACTTCTCAGGCTTTAGGACTGTAAACAATAAATTTCTGTTGTTTATAAATTATCCAGACTAATGTATTTTGTTATAGCAGCCTGAATGGACTAAGACATGCTATGAAGGGAAATGTTAGGATAAATTCAGAAGAATCCAAATGATGTGCTTATACAGAAGCAAAAACCCAGGCAAAAGGTGAATCCATTACAATGGTTCTGTGGTCAAGTGAAGTGCCTAAGGAAAAGTATTTTTTTTTAATCACACACTTAAAACTTCTGTACTTCTATATTTTTAGATGTTCCCAACAGCATGTCAATTCTAAAGATACTAAATATAGCTTTGGGGTCTGACAATTACAATGGCAAACTTGCCACCATGTACTTCTGTGGGCAACACCATACAAACAACTCAGTAAGGTTTCATAACCTTGGTGTATCAGTGTCTTAGAGTTGTGCTGGTGTTGATATGTGGTAGTGTGTTTTTGTGTGCCATCACAAGAATGTTGGAGCTTGAATTAGAGCAATAAACAAACATTCATAAATTTCTTATTAAAGTTGGCAAGAGTGGAAGTGAAATCAGGGATATGTTAGTCCAAGTTTATGGAGATAATGCTGTGAAGCAAATGGCAGTGTACAAATGGATTAGTGTCTGAATTGAGATGTGCAGTAAATGTAGAATGTATGTGTATAGCAGATTTCAAAGATTTAGTATAAAAAAGGTAAAATAATAATTTTTAAAATAATTAAGTACATCTTGAAGTAAAATCCTAGATATACTGTGTTAAAGAAAATATATTAAGTGTCTTCTTTAAACCTAGCTTTAGAAAATTTAAAATTACATATATGCAACTCACATGTATCTAATGAACAGCACTATACTAGAACATAAATCAAAAATTGAGATCTGAGGCTGGGCACGATGGCCACTTGAGCTCAGGAGTTTGAGACCAGCCTGAGAAAGAATGAGACCCCATCTCTATTTAAAAAATAGAAAAATTAGCCAGGCATTATAACACATGCCTGTAGTCCCAGCTACTTGGGAGGATGAGGCAAGAGTATCTCTTGAGCCCAGGAGTTTGAGGTTGCTGTGAGCTATGATGCCATAGCACTGTAGCCTAGGAAAACAGAGTTAGACTCTGTCTCAAAGAAAAAAGAAAAAAATTGAGATTTGAGTTGGTCTCCAATATCTATGATGTTGGAGCAGGAAATAGGGAGCTAAAAAATTCATTTGAAGGCAGTTATTGCAGCTATAGGTTGCTGTAGAACCCCCCAAATTATTTCTTTCACTTACTGCCACTAAAAATAAGGCCACTCTAAGGGTTCTGGCTGCCAAGTTTGTAACTTCTTTTCCCTTATGTTCCAGATAAAATGTAGTATTTAGGTTGTTTCCATAAGAAGAGTGACTGTGAATACAGAAGGTATATATAATACACATACAAACATACACACACACACACACATACACACATGCACATACAAAAATATTGTTGACTAATTGTACATTTCTTTGACTTTTACATGTTCCAAATAGCCTAGATGCCTAAATGCCCAAGATAAATTCAGGACTCTATCTACCTCAGTGGTTCTCATCATTTAGGGGTCTTGCTAAAAGTACTGACTTTGATTTGGAGGTCTGAGTTTGGGAACAAGAATTCAGTGTCCCAGTGGTTCTATATGGGTGTCTGTGTATTTTTAATTGCAATCATTTGTTAGTTCATTTTATTTCCTATTGACCAAATAAGCATTTCATAACATGAACTGTAAGTCATAAGCTGTGACATTGGATCTTTTCTTCTTCTTAGACTCCTTAATTACCTTGTACTTTAGTTATTTTATTGTACTTCATCAATTGTTTTATGATCCACTAAGAATGTTGCCAATTCAACTATGAAACATACCAATTTTAATCATGGCCCTAGTCAGAAATGTCAAAACGTGAAAAACATACATTTTTGATGAAATATGGCTCCCTTTGAGACTCACATTTAATACTGCTGGTGGACCTTGTAATCTGGATGCCACTTTATCTCTTCCCCATACCTGAATTCATTATGGCTCCCCAACTAACCCTTACTTTCTCTCGAATCCCACATTTTAGTAAGTGAAACATTCCCCAGGTAATTTGGATGTAGCTCTTAGTCCATGCTCTGAGAAACACTCTTCTTTAAGAAGAAGCTCTATGAGTATTGCTAGGGTTGTGATATTTACGGTTGTCACCCAAGGGTTTGATAACTTCATTGTCAATGTTTTCTTCCAGGTGCTTCATAAACATGCTAAGAATATCAGCCAGTCCCACAATTTATCCTCAAGAACTACTCAGAAATGTACCTGTTTGATGCTATTTCCTGTTCTTTATCTTAAAATAGCTTCTTATTTAGGATGAAATATCCCCAGTATTTGCTGCAATATTTAAAAATATTCATTCAAGGACAGGCAAGGTGGCTCATGCCTGTAATCCTGGCACTCTGGGAGGCTAAGAAGGGTGGATTGCTTGAGCTCAGGAGTTAAAGACCAGTCTGAGCAAGAGAACCCATCTCTACTAAAAATAGAAAAACTAGCCAGGCATAGTGGCACATGCCTATAGTCCCAGCTTCTGAGGCAAGAGGTTAGCTCAAGCCCAAGAATTTGAGGTTGCTGTGAGCTGTGATGCCACAGCACTATACCCAGGACAACAGAGGAAGACTATCTCACACACACACAAAAAAATTCATTCAATTCAGTATTGCCCTGAAGTACACTTTTATTCTAACTTTTAGGAAGGAAATGTCCTGGATACGACAAAAAGACTGCAGTGAGGAAAAAGAGCCAGATGGTAACCACTTAAGTCCAGTAATGATATGAGACATTTTTGGGCTGGAAAAGAACTTCACTTGTTTATGTAAGTGAAGTGAGGTAAAATCATAACTTAGCACTACCACTAAATGAGTAATATCCAATATGTTAAATGTACTTTGTATGCTCTGAGGACAATGCCCTGTATTTTATTAATTACAATCAACCCATCAATAAACCTGAATATACCATACTCATCTCCCAGGTATCATTTCTCTCCATTTAATTTGCAAATTGTTAAATTTGGTGTCTCAATGTACTTATGACTTAATAGGAGACTAAAGATGAACATTTCTGTAACACTTTCTACAAAAAATGCTTTATTTAAAAATATGATCTTTTAAAAAAAAGAGACAACTTTTATATACAGTTACTTAGTTTAGAAACAGTCAGAAACACAGTAAAATAACTCCAGATTTAGAAATTATGATTTGTAACTTACAATACTGGTGCCAAACAAGACAGTTTGAATGTATGGTTCTTTCTGTCCCATCACATTTCAATAATTCACATTTGTTAAAACCAGTGGTTGGGACTAAAGAGAAGGTTGTGTCTGATTTGTTTCCCCTGCAGAAATCTGCCACCCTTCCTGGCAGTTACAGAAATGGCAGCAGCTAGGCAGTACATTGGTATTTCCTTGAGTGCCTGTGTGTCGAAAAATACATCTCCTGCACTTTTTTCTATTTCCTTCTTTGAAATTTATTTGTATGTGCCTATATAGCCTAGGCCTTTTAAAATTTAAATTTTTAAAAAAGAAAGCTAAGGGCAAGGAGCATGCAATACTATAAGAGCACAGGACTCAGAGCTTAGTGCTCTTAGGTTAGCAACACTCAACATGATTTTGATCTCCAAGTTGGCACTCTATCAAACCAATCTTTTCCAGTATGGTACTGAAATATTTCAAACCATGTTCAAACATCTAATATAGACTCATAATAAAACAGGAAGAATGGCTTGTCAAACTAAAGTGCTATTAGCTACTGTAATCAAGACACTATCTTGATTTGATAATCTGAAATTTTTAAACTATTTCTCACCATGGTCGCTGCTTCTCAAACTGGGAACCCTAGCCATCTTCTTGGAGAGTCCATTTTTTCCCCAAAGGCTTATAAAGAGGTTTAAACTTTTAAAACAGTTTAAATTATTAAAACAAACAAAAAAACACAACTTGAACAGTTCTGTCATGTACATTCATAAGGAAAATCAGAATGATTTTAAAGGTAAAAGATATGACTTCAAAGATACAAGGTGATATTTTGGACTATGCCCTCATACCTTATTCTCCTATAAGGAGGACTTCAGTAGTAAAATCTAGGAGGCAATTTTTTGAAAATGTAGCCAAGTCCCTACTGATAGTGAAGATAGATGAAATTCAAAGTCTTGGCTCATTTTCTTAAGTTCCATCTTCAGAAATAATGTAATTCTCTGATTAAAATATACAGGGTGGACATAAAGTTCATGTACAACTTAAATTACACTGTCTACACTGATCAGGGAATTTAGTCAAGGAAAGAACTCTGAACTGATTTTTTATTTTACATTGTTTAATAGAAGAATGCTGCAGCTAAAGATTAGTAATTTATAACTAAAAATATATGACATATGTCATTGAAAATAGAACTCCTGAAGCCAAAAGATTAGAACTTGACTCACTGAAAATAATGGGTATAATAAATATAGGTGGCTTTATCCTTCTTTCAGATTTATATTAAATTATATCAACCCTGTTGTGTCTTGTCCTTTTGGTTGAAGTGGTGAGTACATGGTACCTTTATGATTCATTAATTATATTACTTACTCTAGGATTCAAAATCCACTAGGGATTCTTTTGTGATCCCAAAGGGATCCTTTTAGAATGTCATGAAGACAAAACAAATTGCCTGCCAACAATAACTACTTGCAAAATAGAAAGTCAATGGTCATTTTCTGTAAAAATAATACCTATAAAGAACAAAATGAAGTTGCCAATGGAATTATAAGTCAATTTTACAAACAATAGCACAAGGTCATATGGCTATGTAAGGAAACATTATCTGTAAAAATCAGGGTATCAACAAACACATTTAATAATTAAATAGTTAAATATGACAATGGATCAAAAATGATCCTAGATAGTACAAAGATTAATCCCACAACTTAATGAGACCATCCCAACCACATGTTATGACCTTAGATGTTTCATGAGGATGCCACACTGCACCTATACACACTTTATCATGAGCTTTAAACCGACTATAGAGTTTTGTGGTCTTCCAGTCCCAAATGTTTAACTTTCCATTTCCATCTCCTGAAATCACATAGCTGTAATGAAAAGATAAATAAATCCAAATAAATTCAAATATCTTGAACTGGTAAATGAGATAGGCTTATAAAGAGGTTTACACTTTTAAAACAGTTTACTTTGTTGAAAGAAGAACAGAGAAAGACTTTATTTTTTCATTTTAACATGAAAAGATAAAACCTAATGCAAATAAATACTCAGAATAACAAGCGGTCTATAAAGTAAACTTCTTTAATAAAAACACCTATATATTCTATATATTCTACCAATCTAAGCATAGGAAACTTCTGTTTTTGAGACAGAATCTCTCTCTGTTGCTCAGGATGGATTGCAATGGTGTGACCATAGCTCACTGCAGCCTTGAATTTCTGTGCTCAAGTGATCCTCCCACTTCAGCCTCCTGAGTAGCTGAGACGACAGGCACTTTCTAACGCACCTGGCTAGTTTTTAATATATATTTTTTGTACTTATGAGATCCTGCTTGTTGCTTTGTGTGGCTCAAGTGACCCTCCTGCCTTAGCCTCCCAAAGTGCTGAGATTACTGGTGTGAGCCACTGTGCCTAGCCAGAAAAATTATTTTTAATTCGGAACACAGAGAGTTCCAGCGGCCATAATGAATGAAGTATCATAACCAGTTTCTAGACAGTTGGAAACAGTGTAGGGTAACCAAATTCACATATAGCCAGTGAACACACTTAAGACTCATTCTACCATAGTGAACTCTACCACTTTCACAATTATTTTTGGGCTTCAGTATCTTTTGAATCCATCTAAGGCTGAATCAGAGGGAAAAGTATAAGGCCCAATTACCAATATAGAATTACAGGGAGACCTAAATTAATTACTCCTATCTATATATTTTAACCAAGAAGGTTTTATAGGCTTCCCAAATCCAGTGTGACCTAGAAATGATCAAAAGCTGGATTTGAGGTTTCAGCAGACAAGCTGTAGTTAAGTTGTTAACTTCAACACTGCAATACAGAACACTTCTGGTGTTCATTCAATCATAGCAATATGGTGATTACAGTCTACAGTCCTAGTCTTGCTTACAAAAGCAGAGAGAAAATAAAGCATTGCTGATATAACACAAAGATTTATTAGGTGGCTAAAAGGCATAGGCCTAAGTAACATAAGGAGATTAAGTGAAGAGCTTAAAAAAAGAAAATATAAGTTTCCTATAAGTTTATAATACTTTGAAGTATTATAAAGCATAACAACCATGTGACTATGATTTGTAAAGTATTGTTATTTGTACAATAGCTTATATCATCTATATATATACATATAT
The DNA here is from genome assembly GCA_963574575.1 of Galagoides demidoff. Classification (NCBI taxonomy): domain Eukaryota; kingdom Metazoa; phylum Chordata; class Mammalia; order Primates; family Galagidae; genus Galagoides; species Galagoides demidoff. The sequence continues at coordinate 862 of CAUYQV010105830.1, read as the reverse complement.
GAGAATAGAAGATTGAAACTTACCTCATGTCTGGTGAAAAGTCTACTTGACAAGCATAGCCTGCTACCATATGGCCTTTAAAAATTTTTTTCTTATTTAATCTAAATCTGTTCTGTGCTCCAAAAATTAAGATTTGGTTGTCCATTGACTGGCATGCTAGCCATTTCCCTGTAAAGTTGATAAATAGGATATTTTAGAGAAAGACTGAAAGGTTTTAAAAAAATAATATGTTGACTGTGATTAATATTCTTTTGCTCTCAACTACTTTATAATACTAGAAAATAAATTTGCCATACAACCTATAAAGTGTCACAAATAAGAAGTATTAATATGTAAAGTAATGGATTTTGCTCATACAATCCTGTTTCTTAGCTCATGGCAACCTCAAACTCCTGGGCTCAAGCCACCCTCCAGAAGGCGTACCACCACATCCAGTTAGGTTTTTTATTTTTTGTAGTGATGGGGTCTCACTAAGCTCAGGCAACCCATGACTGTACTTGTGTCCCTTGGTATCTGGGAGATTGATTTTAGGATACCTCTTGATCCTCTGTGGATACCAAAATTCACAGAAGCTCAAGTCTGTTATAAAAAATGGCATCGCATTTGCATATAACCCACATGTCTTCTGTATACTTTAAATCACCTCTAGATTACTTATAATACTAATACAATGTAAATGCTATGTTAACAGTTATTACAGTATTGTTTTTTAATTGGTTTTTTAAAATTGTTTTTTCCTTTGAATTTTTTTTTTTTTTTTTTTTGGAGACAGAGCCTCAAGCTATCCCCCTGGGTAGAGTGCTATGGCATCACAGCTCATAGCAACCTCCAACTCCTGGGCTCAAGCGAGTCTCCTGCCTCC
>CAUYQV010105828.1:0-31676 GCA_963574575.1 Galagoides demidoff | reverse complement strand
GTTAGAGACAAATTTCAAAAGCATGTTACATTAGTTATTCTAAAAGAAATTAAGTTGATGACAAAATGGGCAATGTTGGTTTTTCTATGGAGCAATTCAAGAAGTACTTTTAAATTCTTTATTGTTCTAGATAGTACGTTCTCTGTCCATTTTCTTTTACTTTTTAAAACATCAAAACACTGACACCAGATATAAATTATTATATTTAAATGTTTAAATTAAATAAATAAAAATTACTAGATTTAAATGTTTAAAATGTCTGAAAAATTAGATTCTGCCTTATAAAAACTGAAGTCCAAACAAATAATTTAACTAGATTTCAGAGTTCACCTATAAATAATAGTTGGGTTTAACCTTTCATCAGACTGGTAAAGTTGTGGGATCTTAGTTAATTTCCTCTCTTTAGTACCAGTAGTATATTGAGAAAAAGAATGAATAGCTTTTTTATGTGTGTTTTTTTTTTAAAGAAAAACAAAGCCAATAATGATAAAACTACCCATCCATAATGATAAGTATTTTCTAATGATTGTTTTCAAAATGAATATACTGAACATAACAAGACCTAATATTTACTGTCTTCAACAATCTATATTACACATATGCAAAACAGAGTGTAGACTTAAGTAATTCTAGTATAATGTTATTGTTAACCTCATAAGTACTTTTTAGAAGTAAAATAGATGTTTATCTCAGTGAATCGCTTCACAGAAGTCAGAAATACAAAATACAGCCTAACCCCAGTATTACTAATCACTCAAATCACTGTATCATCCCTTGCATACAGTTGATATCACAACAATTTATATTTTAAAATTCATTCTACTTTGAGAACTTTCTGAAAGCCATCTGCAACACAAGTAAATAATATTTTAATGGGGGATTACTGAGTTGGCTGAATACATTATGATGCAATCAAAATTTTCCTGGAATTTTTTAAACCACAGCTTGAAGCTTGATTTGAATTAAAGTAACCCATGACGGGGAAAAAAATAAAACATAAAAACCAAATATTTTTATTCTCTTAAATATACTTTCAATGTATTTAACAATTTTAGATGTCAAGATAAGAATAATGTAAAAATTCATCATAGTGAGAATTGCTTAGATAAAGAAAAAGCCTCATTTAAATCTTGATAGATTCTCTGATTTTAATTCAGCAATCTTGTTTTCTGGGGCCATTTTTGTTTCTTTGTCCTCTGCTCCTAGCAGCACTCTGTAAAAGGTGAAAGCAGAAATGTTGAGGTGTTCAAGAGGACCGTTATTCAGTTATCCTGGCCAACTTGGCCAAGTGATATAAAAACACACTGCCCCCCCCAAGACCCACTTTTATAATAGTATTTGCATGCCAATCCTCCATATGCCAAGTGTTTGTAAGACCTGGAATGTTTAGATTCTCAATCTAAATGGTAAATTTTCAAAAGTTTCAAATTTATTTTTAGTTCTAGATCATTTTTCATTGAAAGAATGCAAAAAGGGAGCTGACAAGAAGATACAATTGTTCCCCAAATGGTTCAAAGAATAACTATGCCATTTAAGTACTTGTATTTGATATTTTAAACATTACGTTACCGTCTAAATACCACTTATCTCATATATTAATTGTATTAGGGTAACCACATTTTATTATAAAATAGGGCAGGACATAAATAGCTTATTCTTAAAACTTACTGGCCTAAGTGTATTTAGAAACTAAAGTGAAGATATATTTTCTGTTAACTTTTCTAGTCATTAACTTATGATACTCTATTATCTTGTTAGAGATTTTGTTTTAGCTCTATAGTTCCTCTAAATTACTGTTAAGAGGAAAAATAGCATTTCCCATCATAAATAGGCCAGTAATTTAAAAAATAGAAAACTAGCACTTTTAAAAAGTTGAAATATCTTTTTATAATTTACTTTGTTTTTCTATCTGCCTTCTACTCTTATCTTACTAGCCAAAGAAAAGCCATTATTGAATTTAACAAGTCATCACCACTTTTATTTCACGTAATGACCTTCACCAGAGCATTTAAACTATGGCTGGGATTATTTTGAATGAACTTAGTTCATTTTTAAGAAACAAAATGACAAACTCAGATCTTACGTGTAGTCTCTGAAGGAAAAAATATATAGATAGCCTGAGAGAGGTAAGTAAATACAGGAAAGAGATCATAGGAGTCATGTTTACAACGAGTTTAAAAATATGTGGATCAGCATTTGGAAAAACTTTGCAATGTTTGTCAGTATAAATCCTGCTGAAAAAAGACAATTTGTTACTATTTTCAGAGAAAGGTGTTTTCATGCTATTATGCATTTCCACAGAGCTACAGGATCTGAGGTACAGTTATGTGAAAAAGGCATTAAGTAATGTGATACCATGGCATGCCAGGATCCTAGTGTAGAATAAAAACAAGTAGAATTCTTTTAGTTGTTTGGCACCACAGAGTGAAGTAACCCAGACAATCTGTGAAAACATTTTAATTTAATTTTAATTATAAGAGGATATTAAGGCATTATCTAGCTAATTAACCTGTGCACCACTTTAAAGGCAGGAGAAAATTAGAATATTTCCCAAAGATAGAGAGTTCTTTGAATTTACAGTACTCTAGCTTCGTAGTTTACTCGTCCATGTGTTGACAAGATGGTACTGGGCCTGGCATCTTACAAGGCGGTTAATTGGAAACTACCATGATGAATGAAACAATGTCCCCTTTTGATCAACTATATGGCTTTTCCTACCACTTTCTGTTCTCTGGTGTGAAATCTCATTTTAAACTAGCTTACAATGCTCTACTAAGGACACGGCCCATCATCCAACTGTCTCATATTTATAAATGCTGCATCTATTCAGAGTCACTTTTTTCCTCAGCCATATATCATAATACATAATACATTCTTATATCTTTCTATTTGGCTTCAATTGTTAGGTCTCTTTTTAGCTACTCCTAAGGGATTCTTTTCTCTTATTTTTGAAAATAATTTTCCTGCATACATGAATTATCCTCCATTTTTGTCCCTACTGAACTCGGTTTGATGTATGTCGTCCCACTTCTCCAATTTGTCAAGATGTTTTGAATTTAAATCCTGTTCTATGATATCAGTCTATCCAAGTAGATGTCATCATGAAAAATAAACTTTGTAATCATGCACCTGATTCACAGAAAAGTCTGTTCTGTGCCTAGATGGCTTCAATCTGAATAGCCCATCCTCTACGTTAACTCTGAAATCTGCCAGGTACTGAGATACAATTTATTACAGAAGGGGAAATGTAATACAGATAATTATTTACTTTATTTCTTGATTACGCTCTACATAGCACCTGCTAGATTAAGTTAAATAAAGTGAGTTTATTGTTTGTCAGTCTAATCATACTAAAGCAATGGTTTTTTGAAATCTTTATTTTTTTCTCCTATGTCTATTTCTAATGAATTGAGGCAAAGAGGGGATGCTGGTATTATTTCCAAGCATTTCTGGTTAAAATATAGAACAAATACAAAATGAAATGACAAATTTCTCAGTAGGACTCAGGGATCCAGTGCTTGTTCAGTCATGCAGGATGCACAATACATTGAGGTCCTAGAATCCTGGATTCTATCACTCATGCACATCAGAACTCAGAATTCCAGGGCTGGGCACGGTGCCCCACACCCACGATCCTTTCACTATGGGAGGTGGAGGTGGGAGAGTTGCTTCTGCTCAGGAGTTTAAGCGTAGACTAATCAAGAGTGAGATGCCATCACTACTGAAAACAGAAAAAATGAGCCAGACATTGTGGGGGGTGCCTGTACAGTTCCTTGGGAGGCTGAGGCAAGAGGAATCATCAGTTGAACCCAGGAGTTTGAGGTTGCTCTGAGCTAGCATAATAACTATAGCAGCCTAGCTTGAGGCAAGAGTAAGATTCTGTCTAAAATTAAATTAAATTCCTAAGAATTATGATTACTTTGTTTAGCTTATATTCCTATTAGAGATCAGAGATGAACTTTAAAACAGCTATTGGATTAACTCACATGTCTTGTAGATAACTTTTAAAATGTATGACTATTTTATTTACTTCATTGTGATGCATAATATTGCTTTTTCTCCTATGTTTATTTTTAATTTCATAAAGCTCACCCAGAAATGACTTGACATATTCTACAAATTAGAGAAATAGCTTATCATGTACCCATTCTTTGGTGCTCTTTGATTATCTGAGGATTTTATTTTTGTGCATAATAAAAAAACAGTGGATGCAAAAAATGTATTGTTTCCTTCATTATGATCATCCGGATTTACACAACAGCAGATAAATTGAAGACTTCGTTAGTATTGGTGTTAAGATCTATAAAAATTAAGGACAACACAGTAGGGAGACCAACATTATTTACAAAGGATCATTTATTAAACACTTTTTATTTACAAAATACAAAAATTGTTCTTCTGCATGAATACATCACATATGAAAAATAATGTGTTTTTATTGATTTTATTATAATTTGCAGACAGTCAGAATTCCGTTTTCTATCAACTTGAGGAATCACTGTGTTTGCACCTTGTCTAACACCATTGCCAATCAGGAAGAAACCTTCTCCTTGTTGATTATCATATTCATACAGCTAACAGTTATAGAGATAAAATCAGACAATGTCTGTTACACAAAGCTCTTTCTGCAAGGTAACTGATTTGCCTATGATCCTAATTTTTTTTTTCCCAAGCTATAAGATAAGGAGAATTGAGGAGCTAGGTAAGTTTTATAGTAATGTATTAGCAGCAGTTGATAGTAAATGCAACATAAGATTTGTTTTGTCTGTGGTACAAGAATATGTCCTATCAGACTCTACTGTATTTTTCTCTACTTGAACACAAGAAAGCACACGCTGATTTTCTCTGGATGACAAAATGCATAGAAAGGCAAGAAGCTGGTCCTGGTTGTCACTGTGAGTGCCTATTTTTATCAGCTAATATGAATGCATTGCTAACATTAGTGAAGGCAGGAAAATGACTTAAGGGTAATATATACAGAGTTAAAATACAAATTCCATCCACTTGCGTGATTTCAGGCACTGTGGTTGTTCGGGATCAAATGTTTCATGGTTTATTTTCGATAGCAGTTTAATTTTCAGTGCAAGCAAAAGCCAATACCTGCCTACTGTCCTATACATGACCTCATACATTTGGAATGTTCAAAGCGAGTTCATCTTCAGCATCTTTCCTGTGAAGGCATCTTGAATACAAACGTTTCACACTTTGCTCTTGGTAGCAATTTAAGTTTCAGTGCAAGCAAAAGCAAACACATACCTGCTTATTGCCATTCACGGGACCAAACACATCTGGAATGTTCAAAGTGAGTTCGCCTTCTCCTTCTTCACTGTGGAAGCATCTTTATTTAATAAGTGGCACTTAGTGTAAATAAATCATGAAAACTAGACTTGAGATGCCTGAATTTAATAACATTAAAAATCACTGCCATCGTCATCTCTGGGTGTAAACGATGTTTGGGTAAGGCTTGCCATCACAACATTTCTTTCCTGAGAATGGAGCTGGTCCTCTCTGCGTATATCATAAGTGTGCATGCTCTGAGCTGTGCTCACTGTCGTGACTGTCTTCATTGGCTAGAGAGTCCCCTGTGGGCTGGAGGGCGGCGGCACCGATTCCTGAAAGCTCTGAGGGGAGCAGCGTGCCTTTCTTCACATTCACCAGTTCCTTTTCTCGAGCTGCAGCTCCCTGCTGTCCCCCCTTTACCCTCTTCCACTTCATCCGCCTGTTCTGGAACCAGACTTTCACCTTCAACAGCAAAAAGGAACAAACAGACAAAACAGAGATTAAAATGACATGGCTTTCCCATCTCTTATAGGTCCCTGAAAGAGTACACACAGACATTGTGAAGGGGTCAAAACTACCTGCATGGTGGATATATCAGGTTACCACTGTTCATGACAATAACTTTACAACTTTCAGAAGTTGCAGACAAAGCACTGAATTTATATTTTATAGCATATGATATGAAGAAATAGGTAGAAAAGAAAAACTCTATCATATAATGTTACTCAAAGATGTTTGGTTCTATAGCCAGGCATTGTGGCAGGTGGACACCTGTCCTCTCAGCTACTTGGGAGATGGAGGCAAGAGGATCAATTGAGTTCAAGAGTTTGAGGTTGCTGTGAGCTATGATGCCACAGCACTCTACCTCAGGAGACAAAGGGAGACTCTTTCTCTCTCTCAAAAAAAAAAAAAAATTGGTTCTATAAAATTTTTTATAAATTGGAGCTAACGAAATATCTTGGTCAAAGTTGCCCTGTCCCATGTTATTCTTTAACTTGACATGTTAATTTGTAAAGGAAGATGTAAATTTCCTTTCTAGCCATCATCAATTTTTTTTTTTTTTTTTTGAGACGGAGCCTCAAGCTATCCTCCTGGGTAGAATGCCATGGCATCACAGCTCATAGCAACCTCCAACTCCTGGGCTCAAGCGAGTCTCCTGCCTCTGCCTCCCAAGTAGCTGGGACCACAGGTGCCTGCCACAACACCTGGCCATTTTTTGGTTGCAGCCATCATTGTTGTTTGGCGGGCTGGGCTGGAGATTTGAACCCACCACCTTAGGTGTATGTGGCTGGCACCTTAGCCACTTGAGCCACAGGCACCGAGCTGCCATCGTCAATTTTTGAACCAATTTAAAACATGCTCAAGGAGGTACCATGAAGGCATATCTGAAAGGGGGTTCTGTGCCATTATAAACCACTGTTACTTTGACACATCTTTATTAGACCATTCCATCTCAGAGTGAGCCTATCTTCTTTTGAACTATTCTTTTTACTTTTTGCCTTTAGTTCTTTTATTTCACTTTGTGAATATGGGTTCTAATAATATCCTAAAAGTGTAGTTGTGACCAAAAATTCTCAACAATTGTCAAATGATTAATAGTGAGATTGTATATCATTCACAGTAGCTTTGTAGAGATGTTTTTCTTATAAAAGCTTAATTTAATTTGCCTAATTAAAATATGTATCATAAACCAAAAAATAACAAACATGCCATAAAAGTCCATCCATGATCAGAATCAGAATAATATTGACATCGTTACATCTTGGTTAAGAGGAAATCTAGACATTTCACAGTGTCTCATTATCACGTGTTCTTGTGAGCTAAGAGTTGCTTTTACGTTGTATTTCTTTGTCTACTCCACCTGAAATTAGCACAAGCCTGGATTTTGTCTATAATCTCATGCTTTTCTGTAATAAACAAATCTTAAAAGCTTTGTCATAATAGGTGGCCCTAAATATATAAACTTTAATTTTGCTTGTTAGGCTTATCAAAATGGAATGTTCTCAAACTGTAGGCTTTCTGTCTTAGCCATGTTAATTGAAGAGTCTGTACTTACTCGTTTTTATTATTGTATAATATTCCAATTTTATGAAGATACCACCATTTTTCCATTCTACTGTTATGGACATTTCAGTTACTTTCTTTTTTTCCCCTTATCTATGTAATGCTCCTCCTGTAGACATTCCTGAATTTGTGTTCTAATAAATAGGTGATAGAATTTCTCTGCGTGTAAGACCAGGAGTTGCATCAGAGGGTCATACAGTATGTGAAAGTTCATCTTTTTTTCCAAGAAAAAAGCAAGTTTTGTTTTATTTAGGTTGATGAGTAGATTTGGTTCAGTGTTTTTGCATAGATTATAACAGCTTCATCAAAGAATATGGGAATTTCATCTTAATACTGTATTATAGAAGAATTGTTATCAAAGTTATATCAGTTTAACTCCCCTACCCAGTGCAGCGTGTAAGAATTCTAATTGATCCACATGTTTTCTGACATTTCAAATATCATTTTTTTCCAATAGAACTACTATAAATTCCTATAGTTCCTATAAATGTTTCAAACTATTCCTATCATTTATTTATTTACTTGCTTATTTTTTTGCAGTTTTTGGCCAGGGCTGGGGCATATGGGACCGGTGCCCCACTTCCAGCATATAGGGCCGGTGGGTCCCCCACTCCCTTGAACCACAGGCACTGCCCCAAACTGTTCCTGTTTTTGCATTTCCTAATTGCTAATGAAATAAAGCATCTTTAAACTGCTAAAGCCCATTTGTATTGATATCTCTTTTTGTGTGTGAAATGCCTCTATATGTTTGGATTGCAGTAAATTTTTAAGTTAAACTTCTTCTTTATAGACTTTTAAAATATGGCCTGAATGCTAACTTAATACTTTGCAGTATATGACTATCTTCTCTAAATTTATACCGCTATATTTTCCTATTCTTAGAGTATCTCTCAGTGATCAGAAACTTTTAATGCTAATATATTCAGATTTATCTATTGTATTCTTTGTGGTTAGTACTTTTGTGTCTTCTTAAGGAACAACTTAAGTGAGTAGGACACCAGCCATATACACCGAGGCTGGTGGGTTCGAGTCCAGCCTGGGCCTGCTACCTGCAACCAAAAAACAGCTGAGCATTGTGGCAGGCACCTGTAGTCCCAGCTACTCAGGAGACTGAGGCAAGAGAATCACTTAAGCCCAACAATTGGAAGTTACTGTGAGCTGTGACACTGTAGCACTCTACTGAAGGTGACATAACAGGACTCTGTCTCAAAAAAAAAAAAAAAGAAAGAAAGAAAAGAAAGAAATCTCTTCTCTACTTAAGCCACTAAGACTTTCTCCTGTGTATTCTTCTAAGAGTTTAAAAGTTCACCATTCAAATTGAAGTGACTAATCCCTGAATATTGATTTTAGTACATGTATAGTGTGAAGAATAGATGTAAATTTCCTTTATTTCATATGAATAACAAGTTTTCCAAGATCCATTTATTAAACAGTCCACTCTTTTTCCAGTGATCATTGTCTCCCCTCTTTCACAAATCAGGTTTCCATATATGCAAAGATTTATTGTTAGTCTCTATTCTGTTCTTTCATCAGTTTTCTACACCTGTGCCTAAACTACATTATCTTAATCATATAAGTTTGTAATAAGCCTTTTATCTGCTAAGGATAGTTCTGCTTATTCTTCTACACCAGGAATATTTTGAATAGTTTCTATTTTCATTTTAAAAACAATCACAGTAAATATCCAGTGCCAAGGAGGAAGTAAAGAGAAATGCATTAAATTTCTAAAGACATTTGGTATCTGTGATTGTCACCATAATGCTTCATCAAAATTCATAGAGTTCTTCAGACACTTGCACAATGAATGATTATTTCTCAATTCTAGATTTTCCCTGGCCTTGCTTTTGGGCTATCATCAAACCTGTGTATCATATATTACCTATACATACCTCTCTATTAAGTCATTTGACAATAAAAAAAAAAAAAGACAATCGGGTTAAAAATGATTAAAAACTAAACTTGGTGGGTGTTTACATATTATTACTATTTACTAACCAAAGGATCAGTAGCTGCCTTTTATTATACACCTACTTGAGGATAGGCAGCTATAACTACACCGTAGGAGCAACTTATGCATTATTTCTAATACTCCCAATATTCTCAGATATTGGTAACATTATTCCTATTTTATATTTGAGAAAGTTGAGACAAATGTTAAGTGACTTATCTAAGATTATATAGTTGGAAAATGTGCTGAGATATAAACTGGGGCTTGTGTGTGTGTCAGGGGAGGTGGGGGGTGTTTGGTTCCAAATTCTGTGTCTTGTTTTTTTCTTTTTTGGCTCTTGTTATATTTTAAACTCCTTTATTAAAAGCATTCAGGATAAAAAAGTAAAGCAAATAAAGCATGTGAATTGCATCCATATGATTACTATCATTCATGTAATTCTCCTACTTGATATAATTAGGTTTGTAAATATGACACTATTTTCCTGTACTATAATTTAGGTAATTATACTACTCAGTTTAATTACCTTTCCAAGCTTGACATTGCGTGTTGCATTAGATCTATTCCACATGAGGTGGGTTCTACTCTTGGCTTCACTTCTGAGTTTTTGCACGAATTTGAGAAAATTATACTTCTCTCTGCCTCAATTTTCGTATTTGTACTATTGAAATAATGAGCCTTTCGACATTCCCTATGGGATATTTTCTCCATAGACAATTCCAGATGGAGGAAACACATAAGTCATCATCATCATCATCATTGTCACCTAGAACTGAAACATTCAATTCAAATAATTTTGGTGGAAAAACGAGGCACATAGATTTCTCAAAATCCACGCTTGTTTCCTTTTCTAGGAGAAGGAATATAGTAAGTAATTCTACAATACCTAAAAAAGCTGTTATGGGCAATTATAAATGAGAAAAATAAGAATATGGTATTGATTTTGTGTTGTTTTCTGCATTTAGATGTGAAATTTCACTATTTGTTTTTTAAACAGACTGATAAAAAGATTTTTTATAGTTGTCAACAGTAGCTATATACATATATGAATATAAAAGACATATTCATATATACACATACATAGGCACATGTGCATATATGTATGACTGAAAACATCTGGGGATAAATAGTAAATATAATGCCTTATATATAATTTTCTTTAAATATTAGATTACATTTGTTAGTAATGAAACAAAAAACAGAAGCAAATACATAATGGACATATAAGAAGGAGAAGTCAGAATCTAGAACTCCAAAAGTCAATGAGTCCAGATTTATTTTCAAATATTCTATAAAATACTTGTGTGAACTGAAATACATAGAGGAAGGGTTTAGAGAAAAATAAGTCTTTAGTATCATGATATTAGCAAAAACCCCCTCAAATCTACAATGATAACTCCAAAATATAAATCCATATCATTATTTAATAACACTGTAGTCAATTTATAAACAATTAAATATTTAGTTTATTTTAATATCTCGTCATCAGCCCACTTTCATTAACTCAAAAAAAATCATTTTTGGTTATGTTTTTTTAAGGTAGTTAAATTTTAATTATACAAATTTCTGACACTTTATTTTTTAAAATAAGTATTATAAATATTATTTTCATTAAGGGTCAGCAAGGGCCCAGGGCAGTGGCTCACACCTGTAATCCTAGTACTCTTTTGGGAGGCTTCAGTGGGTGGATTGCTTAAATTCAGGAGTATGAGACCCAACTGAGTAAGAGCAAGACCCTCATCTCTACTAGCTATCGAAAAACTAGCTGGGCATAGTGGCACACACTTGTAGTCCCAGTTAGTTGGGAGGCTGAGGCAAGAGGATTACTCAAGCGGAAGAGTTTGAGGTTGCTGTGAGCTAGGATGCTACTCTACCCAGGGCAACAGAGTGAGACTGTCTCAAAAAAATAAAATAAGATAAATAACAATAACAAGCATGTTTCATATAACAAGTTGCATTCACGAACTCTGGAGAGTAAAAATAATCTCACATTTCCTTGGTGACTTGATATCTTAATTTATTCATTCAAACAGTTAGAAATAATATTTCGGCGTGCCAGCAACCCACTTGGTATCATGTTAGTTCCAAGAGGGGAGGTGTTGGAGTGAGGAATGCAGATAAATAAAACATAGTCCCCTGCTCCCTTAGGGTATTAGCAATCAAGAAAAAGCAGAAATGTAAATTAAAGAGAATTGTAAATATACAGAGCTACCTGCTGTGTCCGAGGCTTTGAGCATATGCTGAGATGTGCAAAGTTACCTTCATATTTTACAGAATATCCTTACACTGTTTGCTGTTCTCGTTGCTATCTTTGATCGTCCTCTCTTTAGAGAAGCTCTCAGTGATCCATTAAATGGCACAGAACTCTCTGTCCTTACTCTCAGTGCCCCACACTGCAGCGCCGCCACACAGTTACCAGAGCAAATGATTTCTTTCCTCTGGGATTCTCATGCTCTCGCTAATGCTGGTATCTTGTGTACATTCTGAAGTTTTTCATCCTAGACACCCTGAGTAGAACTCGAGATTCTAGGAAATTAGATCATTAAATATTTTGCCTGTAATCAAAACTAAAATACTCTATCTTTGAGCATGATAGATACATTATTTGAACTTTTATTATTTCACATGGACTGACATTCAACTGTTCTCTAATTTACTTTTCTGTAAAGTGCTGGATAATAAAGGGTATTTTAAATATTCTTTTTTCAGGCTTGCCTTGAAGACAAGACTCCACACAATGCATATAAAGTGTGTTTCATTATATTGTATAATTAAAAACTGAGATAGAATTACATCCTTCATCACAAGAATTTGAAGAATGAAAAAATGCTATTATCCATAGCATCAAAGCAATAGGAACTAAGCTTTATATGTTCTTAATATCTTTGCATGCAGATAATACTTTTTAATAAAATCATCATAATAAAAAACAAAATAGACAATAGTCTGCTCTAGTATTATTTAATGTTTAAAATGTTCAATTATAAATGTTACTCTTTAGAGCATCTTATTAAAAAGTCTCAAAAAAATGAAGTCGCACTTTATCTCTCCCGGCCAACAGAGCAAATGCCTGGCTGATCAAACAACTTTTACATAAACGGAGAAATATTTATTTCCACCTTGACTCTATCAATGCAGAAAGTAGCTAAGAGAATTTTGCTGTGGTTAACTTTGGATTAAATACATTTGTACTTTGAAATTTGAATTACATTTGGAAGATGTGCATCCTATTTTTGTCTTGATAAAATATTATAAAGAAGAATCATTGTTGCCTTTTGATAACTATTCATTTTAACTATTTATTAAATTTATTTATTCTTTCACAGTACAGCCTTTCACGTATAAGTTTGCAATACTTGTCATCTTAGGTTTTACAATGTGTCACAAAATAATACAAATTAAAATATGAATTTGTGTTTTCATATAATTTCCTCAAGTGGCCAGAAGCAAATAGGTTGATAGAAAGTTGAAACTATATAATGTCATAGCCCGTATTTATATAATGCCATAAATAGCTGTCTTTTGAAGAAACAAACAACCATAACACCAAACATCTGGATGAAAACTGGAAATTTCAGTGACATAGCCAGATGTTTCTACACATCTGGAATTTGTAGATTTAATGTTTCAACTGTTTCCATTTTTATCTGGGTACTTGAAATATTGTAGACACTGTCTAACAAATATTTATTCACATCTTTAAGATGTGAAAACATGTAAAGAACAATGTACAAATACAATGTTCATATTTAATCATATCCCCCGTGATGAAATTTAGTGCTGGAAGTTGATCTAGAAAATCCAGTGTAAATAGGCCCTATAAAGATTCACCCAAGTAATTCAGTGGCAAACTCAGTAGTTGAATTAAAGAATTATAACAAAGAATGCTTTCAGCTAAGGACAAAAATTGAGGAAGCCAAAGATTCTGTTCTCTTTCTGCCTGAATAGATAGATTTCTTATCTGATTAACAGAAGGAATTCTTCAACTATTTCCAAAAACTTATTGGAACTGTTAATTTATTCTGCCATTTCTACAGAACTTCATTGGTGTTGGGAGGTGTCTGTGTGTGTGCGGTGAAGAGTAGGGATGTATTTCACGACCAAGGACTGAATCCCTGTTTACAGGTCTGACTTTCACCTTTAACCTCTATTTTAGCACGTTTATGACTAGGAATCATTTTCCTACCTCTATAATTTTTAATTATGAAGCTTGCTTTATTTTCTAAGACTCATGATTCAGGCTGATTCATTTAATCCTGAAATTACTATTTCATGTGATTTTAAACAAACTGAATACATATTAACTATTGTCAGCCATCAACAAATAACATATTGAATATGAACTAACTCTTTTTGGGGGGGAAAAATGAAATTCTCTATAACAAATTTTAATCTTAGGGACACTATTACCAGCCAATCTTATGCATCTAATTTTTTTTATTTCCAAAATTGAACACAAAGTTACCTGTCACATAATGAATATGATTGTTAGAGAATTGACCCTTCTAAGTTGGTCTTTTAAAAATGTCAGTAGTAGTATATGCTAATAATTATCCATCTTTCAGTTGTAGCTGATGAAATTCCAGTCAAAGGGCCCATTTCATTAATGTTAATTTACAGTAAAAATTCACTATTCGTATTTCTGTTTGTTATATAAGATAAAAAAATAGGTAGACATTTTTTTTTACTGAAAGAGTATTTACCTAAGTACATCATGAAGAAATTATATATACAAATAGAGTAAAATTATCAAAGCTAAATAAGGTCTTTTTCTCCTTTATTGAGTTATGAAATTCCTGAATAGCAATACTTGCAAATATGAAATTTATACATTCTGAGCCACTACTTGTCATTTTGAAACTATAGAGGCCAACTACAATGCTGGCCTGCATTCTCAACATTTCCCCTAATTTCTGGTCTGTTGTTTAATAATGATTAGCAACATGTTACCATCACTATGTACTATTTTGGCTAATGTCTTCTACTTTAACCCTCTAATCACTGTTTAAATAAAATCTATCATATGTAAACCTTGAGTTGATACATAGGAATTCATCATTTTGATAGGTAAAGAATAGCAAAATATGGGAAATTTATTGATTCAATCTATATTAACATTCCATTTGCCAATTTATTTTGATCATTTTTAATATGAAAACATTTTGATTGTTTCTGTTTATTAAGTTCTTTGTTTTTTTTTTGCAGTTTTTGGCCAGCGCCAGGTTTGAACCCACCACCTCCAGTATGAGGGGCCGGGGCCCTACTCCTTTGAGCCACAGGCACCGCACTATTAACTTTTTTATTAGTTTGTTTGTAAGACGTAGTCATTCCACTTGTTAGATTTGTTTGTTTGTAAAACCTTAGTCACTCCATGTGTTAGATTGAGGGGCTTAGATCTCAGATGACTGTAAGAACTTATAAAGACAATTATTACTATTGTATGGATATATGCTGATCCACCAAAGAGTCTCAATAATTATCATAACTGGAAAAAGTTTGAAAATTTTTAAAAATATAGAAATCACAAAAAATTAGAAGTGATAAAATATCTGAAGTTTAAGGTCTCTTCTAAATTTAATTCATCTGTGAGTTTTTCATCAGGAGTCATTGGAATATAATGAATATAATGACCAATTAGTACAAAATCCTTTACAGCCATAGTCTCTGAAATTGCTGCTTTTCTTAGGCCTGGGTTTATTATTTTATAGATGTCATAGAATATAAGCATATATTGTTCTATCTAAATATATGTGGATAATAGAACATTTTCTTAAAATTGGAGAAAATTGTCAACATAAAAGTTGTACTCATGCCTCAGCATTTCCAGAGGTTTCTCTGTTTTAGAATTATTTTAAATGACATGAAAATATCACGTGTAGCAAGGACATCATAGAGTCCTCTTCATGGAGTCACCTTTCACAGCAGAATTTTCTTTCTTGAGCAATATACTTTAAGTGATGATCCTGTGAGGCAATGTTGTATGATGTTTCAGAATGTTATTGTTTATCTGTTTTTTTATTAAACATAAATTAATGTATTTGCTGCCTTAATGAAAAAAAATTGGAAATAAAAAGTGGCAAATTCTGAGACTGATGAGAAAAAAACTATCCTTATTCTCTTACTACACCAATATGATGAATGCTTACAGTAAGATTCAGCGAAGTAGATTTCAATAACATTTGTAAAATAAAAGCTCATTTTACTTGTGTTTATATATATATATATATACACACAGACATATATGTGTATATACACATGCACAGAAAGATATATGTATGCATGTATATAAATGTAGTAGAGGAAGATGCACCCATATATCGCTGTATCTCCACCTATATGTCTACTTTTCTATCTGTATGAAGGGAGAGAGAGAACATCTGAAAAGAAATAGATTCTATAATTAAGGCCAGTTCAATAAAAGTAAGGATTTATTTTGAGAGGTTTCTCTTTTATATTATTTCAGTTCGGAATATTTACTTTTATAAACAGGCATCAATCAGTTGCTTATTTCTCAGTCTTTTACTTTACATAAATGATTCTGAAAATTAATTTAAAAAAGAATTAAACATCGATCTCCTCTGCATGACTCTTGCTTTATTACTGATCTTTTTAAATTACTGGAAGGCAAGGTAGTCTTGAGTCTAGCTTTTAGCGTTAACAACATATTCTCAATATGTATTACTTTATTTTTAAAAAAGAACATTTTCAGAAATGTCTCTTTGCATTTCAAAGTAAGATCCCTCTCATTGCCGTCATCCATTCCTCCATCCTGGGCTACCTCTATTTTTCCAGTTTGAGTCGAATTATGTCCATTCTTTCAAAATAGCTGGCACACCGTTAATGAAGCCAAGAAAACATCTTCCTGTTACTCTAGGTAACCGTTAAATTCCACTCCAAAGAAATGAAACATTTTTAAATCACAGGCTACACAGAAAGTCATGGATTAAATGGAATGGATAGTATGTTTGGTCACAGACACATAAGTTATTAGCTAAATAGCTAACTGTACTCATATGAAAATACAGAAGTAAACCTGTGAAGTAGGAAGGTCATATAAAAATGTTGAAAAGAAAAACACTTTATTTGGCACACAAAAAACTGTCCTAAGAGTCACCAAAAAAATTGATAGCTATTTTGAAAATACTTGGCATCAGGCCAGGTAATGATTTATGAGTAACAAACACAACACCATCCTTGTCATTTCCACTCATGGCATCTGATCCAGCCAGGTGGGATTTTCCGTTTCTCTTGGCAGAGGGGTCATGCATTCACTCTGTTTATTCCAGTGATCTTAGTTAGTTTACAAATCTGCAGCTTTGCAAGTTTGATTAGCTGTGTGAAAAAGATTTTGTGAAGTGAAAGGATCTCCCACTTTTTCTATATTTGGCAGCCTTGACTCTATAAAACTGTCAATTTCACCGATCCTTTTATACTCTCAGGCAGCTGCTTTCTGTCGTCTTCCAACTGGGGGATATTAAAAAGCTGCTGGGACCTTTCTCCAAGTTTATCTGAATGGAAGAGAAAGCCAGAGTAAGTTTGTCTAACTTAAAAGTACCTTTGGAAGAAGAAAGGCTTTAGACTGACTGGCTCTTCACAATATTCTAGGTGACTTGGCTGCTTGAAGATTATGAGCTGCTAATTTTGAAGGATATATGAGAAGACGTTGCAAACTGAAAGCTGGAAGTAAGAAATGAGAAGGTTGGAGAGACGCGTAACTGTTCTACAAAATAGCATTGGCTCATCAAAATACTTCAAGTTCAACTCCGCTCTAAGGTCTCCATTTTTATTGAACCTAAAATAAATTCCTTTAGTACTTATGTGCTAACACTGAATTACTTCACAGAGCGAGACTATTTTTATTTTATTTATTTTTTTGTCTTCTTTGGCTAGATGACGTTCAAAGATGATTATAGACTATTTAGGTAGGAAGTTGAAAATTCAAGTCTTATGAGACATTTAAGGATTTAACACATCTTAGGTTTTCCTGCCAGAAAAACTAATCATTGTTGCAAATATTTAAAGGATATATATGTGTCCCATCATAAAACGTGTGTTAGGTATTACGATCATTGATAGGAATAAGACTGGGCTAGCTAAAAATAACATTAGTTGTAGGCAGGCATGTTTTACAGGAAAACGTGTAAAATTTCCAGATGAATGTTAAGTCTAAGGATAGTTTAAAATAAAGTAAGTTTTTATTTAGGAGAAAATTATTTCTCTAAAGCAATTCTACCATAGAGCTAATGATTTAATATTTGTTTTTTGTTCTTTATGTGATATATGTATTCTATCTCTGTTTCGCTAAAGACTTTGGTAAAGTTGAGAAAAAATATTTGAGATTTAGTAAATACTATTAAAGCTAAGGAAATCATTGAACAATATGAGGTTTTATATATATATATATAATAAATGAAGTTATATAAGTATGTGTGTGTGTGTGTATATATATACATATAATATTCTTTAGTGTGTATATTTAAGTTATTTTCCTAAAATTTCATATTATTTTAAAGTTTAGAAGAGGTTAAGTGTTGATAATGGAAATAAAAAGAGTGCATAATTCTACATTAGAATATTTTACATGTGGAGTAGGCTCCTGTACAACCCTGTCATTTCTCTCTTACATCATTCAACATCTACAATTGTCAATACTTGTTCAATTTCTAACTCTTCACTGTGAGCTTACTTCTCGCACTTACTTCTCTAGCTTTATTTTAATGTGGTTTTATTTCTTGCCCCCAGCTCAACAAATATTTGTGTCACAAAAGAATTAATCCAGCAGGCCTTGCATAATTTTCCCTACTGGGTGATATTTATGCTTATGCTGAAGTTTATGCTAAAAATTCTTTCATATCCATAAGACATATAAATCTGAGTAGAAGAAAGGGTAGGAAGTATTAATTTCCACTTTATATCTTGACGATATTGTTATTTAATGAAAAATACACAATTTCAATTGGAAAATCTTAGATTTTCATTCAAATTTCCTTTATACCAATTTGATTCTTTCTGACTAATCTTCTAAGACTTAGACTTGATTAAGCATATCAATTCCACATATACTTACTTGCAAAACTGTGCATAGAGATTTATGGAATAAAAAAAATCTTCTGAAAAAAATACACAATATAATATTTTCAATTGTTTGATAATCTAATGATCCCTCAAGGGTTTTTTTTTTTTTTTTGGTTGTTATTTTACTCCCTTTTGAGTCTATGCTTAGATTATTTCAGGAATGACATCTGATGATATTGTCACCTCTGATGTGGACACTAACCTTGGTCATACAACGTTATTTGGATAATGGGACATTAAAAATATGATGTAAGAAACTTGAAAAGCCCTTGCACGCTGGAGTTTTCCCTTTCAAAGCTCCTGGGAATCCTTCCATCACCACTTAAAAAATACCTGGTTCACCCAAAAGAAGATGAATATTACCAGGCTAGCCCATAAGAACATGACATCACGCGTAGCAACAACTAGCTGTCCAAGGTGAAGGCCAACCAGCTCTTAGTCAACCCACTAGCTACCTGCAGCTCCGTGAGAGACCTATGCAAGGTCAACAGTAGAACTATCCAGCTAAGCTTAGTACATAACTCTCACCTACAATATTGTAAGCAAATAAAACACTAGTTATTGTTTGAAGCCACTAAGATTCGGACTTGTTTGTTATATAGCTAAGGCAGACAGACACAATATTTAGAAAGAATCTTTGAAGTGATTAAAATAGTGTGTATGTCTAAGCATGTATATAGTATATTGTGTGTGTGTGTGTATAATTTTTGCATGTAATTCTTGCTCAAGCACATCAAGTCAGTTAGAAAGAAGAAATATGACTAAGAAAATGACATAAAGGCTATGTTAACTAGTTTGATGAAAACATTTCAAATTATATATGAAAATGCCACATGGTACCCCATGAGTGCATTAATGTACACAGCTATCATTTAATTAAAAAAAAGAAAGAAGAAATATGTAAAATAACTTCGAAATTTTCAAACCATATTTACAAAACTGCTTTAGAAAAGGAATTATTCTTAAATAAAATTATAGGAGATAATTATAGATCACACTTTGGCAAACACAGAATCTTGACTTTGCTCTTGGCGAAGAGCATGGTACCGCATGTTATCATTTCTACAGATTGGAAGGAAACCCTAGTTCCTGATTTCCTTCATGCATTATACAAAACATGGTTGCATTTCCTGGTTTTCACTGTCTCCATATAACAACATTAATGTATAATCTCCCCCAAAAGACACATACTGTTTTTCTCCTGTTCCAAGTTAAAAAAATATATATGTAAAAATAAAACAGACGTCTGGAAATGTAGATTTTGGATCCCACTTTCCAGCGTGCCAAATGTACCCTACAGAGGAATTTCATATGTGAAGTTCAAGAGAAGGAAAATGTTGTGCTCCATAACTTGGTACTAGTCATAATATTTAATAAAATATAAACTGCCAATAAATAAAACCACATAAAAGTGTTCCTCTGTATGCCTCTGCTACCCAGAAATAACCTCTGAAGGCTGAAGTGTAAAAATTATCAGAAGAAAAGCAGATGATTTAAGAAATTGTATAAAATAACTTGCTTTCCTAAGACGTGTATTCATTTGTCCACACCCTGTTGATATTTCTTTGGTTCCAATGAGATCCCTGGAGGAGGTACATACAGTGAAAGAGGAAATAAAACGCCAGCCCTAAGAGTGCCAATCATAACTGCACTGTCCATAAAGATGTTTGCATTTGCCTTTCAGGAATGTTTTTATAAAGATTAGCAACTGTTAATCAGCAGTTGGCTACATTCTCACAGGGAAAATCAGAATCTATACAAGGAGTACAGTGGGAACATGACTGAGCAAATCATTTGTCATCCAATAAAACCCAAGAAAGAGATATAAAAAGCAATTAATTAAAAAAATTAGTCATGATGTATTAATTGGGATTGATCGAACACTAATAATGCCAAAGTATTCTGTGAATGGGTATCAGAATTTGGAATCACTGAGACCAACAGAATTTCAAAATTAGGGCAAAGGGGATACTTACCTATGATATATCTATCTTTGCTTTTTCATTATTTTCCAGCCTTCTTGAACCTAAGTTGCACCATTTGCCTATTCAGACATTAGAGTTTAACTGGAAGTGACCTGAGTCATTTTCAGGTGAAAACATTTAAAGGTCAGTGCATGAACTTCCAATTCTTGCCCGTGGTTACCTAGGACACCTCAAGTTGAGATGCCATGTGGTCAGTTTGGATCTGTAAGTGATTATTGGAACTTGTAACATTAATATGGAGAGTGAACAAATAATGCACGTTAGGGTTGCATTCCATTGAAGTTTGAGGGTTAATGTATTGTTGCAACATACCACACACTGTTCTGAACAGTATAGGAAACTATTTTGGGGGGCCAGCTTTCTACTTTGCCAAATAAGATTTTAAAATATAAATACACTTAATTCCTCTTTATATGCCATCATAATGTGAAAGAAATAATGCTTTATAACATAAAAATAGAGGAAGAGCACATTCTGAAAAGGAAGGGTTCTTTCTTAAACTCAACAAATGTAGGGTTCTTTTAAAATATCCCTGTATTATTCTTAATTTTATCATTTTGCTGGCAAAAACTTCATCATGTAATAGTACACCAGTTTTCCAACTGATATTCAAGAACCTCAGATCCAGGTAATTCAAAAATAGGAAGAGAAGATTGTTGTCTTAAAGTAATTTAGAAGATGGTGTAATGAGAATGGGCAGCATTACCTGTCTTTCAGTGAGATCCAGGTTCACTGCTATCTCATACCGCCTCAGTCTGGTCAGATAATTATGATGGGCAAATTCTGCTTCAAGTTCTCTGATTTGCTCTTTAGTAAAAGCTGTCCTTTCTTTCCTGGGCTTACTGTTGACTTCTGACTTGTAATTTCCTTCCTGGGAGTCTAAAAAAGAAAAAAAAAAAAGTAAGAGCGTATTCATTCATTCATTGAAATATGTGCAATCATATTATTCATGATATTCATAGTTATTGAGTAAATATTTTTCTGGGTACTGGGCTAGACATGAAAGAAATAGAGACCCAACAAGATTTATCTCACCTCAACAGAGTAAGATACATTTCTTATTTTTCTCATCTTCCTTCAAGTAACTTACAGTCTAATTGGGAAAGTGTCTAATTGCCTTCCTATAAAATATGAATAAAAATTTTAATTGCTCATAAGGTGATAAAAAGATAAACTAAAACCTTGCTACAAAACAATTTTAGATATGAACTTGTGTCTAATAACTTGTTTCACATGTATCCTTGAAGTCTAAGTATGACTGAACACAGTAATCCTAAAAAAGTTAAGTGGCCACCTTTGAGCAATTCAAAAATTTAGTGACTGGACCATAAAAGTTCAAGGTCAGACTGACATATTCAAAAATATAGTGTATTTATTAACCTTTTTATTTCTACTTAAGTATAATGTCCTCAAGGGCAATAGCAATGGTCTTCTTTTATTTTCTATCATGCTTAGTCTATAAGCATGGGATCTATAAATAAATCACGTTGATAGGACTTAAATATGCACAGTTTTAAAATGTATTTTTTATTATATATAAGATAAACACAAAATGCACAACACATAACAACAGCTAGCCACAACATCAAATCTTATAGTGCAATGTGGAAATATTAGTAATAATTTGGAGCATGTCATTCCATCTTTCTCCTTGAAGTGGTCAAGATACAATTATCAAATAGTATTTTATTTATCCTCATAATGTCTCTAAGATGTAGGTTAGAAGATATTCTAAATACGCTGAACAGCAGAATGAGCATCAATAATGGAAAAAATCCACATACATCAAGTAACAAGTAATCATACAGATCTCTAGTAATTCACTTCTTAGTGATCCTCTGTGAAATATCAACATGATCAAAATGAAGGCTGGGCTCGGCGCCTGTAGTTCAGCAGCTAGGGCGCCAGCCGTATACAGCTACCAGGTTCAAATCCAGCCCAGGTCTGCCAAACAACAATGACAACTACAACCAAAAAGTAGCCAGGAGTTGCAGCGGGCACCTGTAGTCCCAGCTACTTGGGAGGCTGAGGCAAGAGAATCGCTAGAGCCCAAGAGTTGGAGGTTGTTGTGAGCTGTGATGCCTCAGAACTCTACCCAGGGTGACATAGTGATACTCTGTCTCAAAAAAACAAAAACAAAAACAAAGTGGAGGTGTTAGTACTCTCCTGAAAATTACATCTGGTCTCTGATCATTTTTGCACCAGTGCACACAGCCACAATATTGTTACAAAGTTGGAGTTCAATTAACTCTTCTTTGCGCCCAAATGAGAGATATGATGCAGGAAAAATTATTATTAATCAAAATTTATAAGTAATATTATCATCTTTTTTTCATTGAAAAATGTAATAAGATGTAGTTTACAAAATATCTTTTTAAATTATATTGTTTTTTCACCCAGTGATGTTTAGATAGGCCAAGTACCAAAAATGTATTTTTTTTTTTTTTTGAGGCAGAGTCTCACTCTGCTGCCCAGGCTAGAGTACCATGGCATCAGCTTAGTTCACAGCAACCTCAAACTCCTAGGTTCAAGTGATCCTCCTGCCTCAGCCTCCCAAGTAGTTGGGACTACAGGCACCCTTCATAATGCCTGACTAATTTTTTTCAGTTTTTAGTGGAGACGTGATCTTGTTCTTGCTCAGGCTGGTCTCGAACTTCTGAGCTCAAGGGCTCAACCTGCCTCAGTTTCCCAAAGTGCTAGGATTACAGGTGTGAGCCACCTCACCTAGCCCCACAATGTATTTTTAATTTTTTTCCCCCTTTCGGTCTGCTTGGGGGAAGTCTGACTGAAGTGCTCCCTGTAAAATGGACATCCACTAGACAGGGCACTTGAATGTAAATGCTTTTGTTTTGACTCTTACCAAAATCTAATTGGGCCGGACATGAAATATTTTAGGCCCAATAGCAGCAGCAGTGGCAGCAACAGGTTCACATCAACATCTTTGGCACACTGGCGGCCATTCCTTTTCCTCTGATGTGTCAAATTCTTCATCATTCACTGACCATATTTCTGGGCTTGTCATTTACTCCTGTGTTGCCCGGTTCCCCACCTTGGCAAGGCAGGTGTGGTTTTCTCCAGCACAAAACCCTCTTGTGATATGTCACCAAAAATTGATTACTCTTTTTCTAAAGCCCCTGGGACCAGGGGAGTTATGTAATAGGTGATGTGTGAGTTCCCAGACAGGCCATGCGTCCACCATGCCCACTTTCCTGGCTCTGCGTGCAAACTGCAGCCCATGCTGCACTTGTTTTTAGCTACTGATTTGCCAATATCCACATTGCTGGAGCACTGAACTATTCTGGCATTGTGTGTTAAAAAAAAAAAAAAATTACAAATGATTGATTTAAAAAAAAAAAATCTTTTCCCTGGGCTGTTCTCATGGCCCTCAGACTCGGTCGCAGCTCAGAACATTCAGATAGCAAGTCTCTCACAAGCATCCATGTTCTCACATGAATTCAAAGAATTTTTTTTGCCAATTTGGAACTATGCTCCGCCTGAAATCTGTGGCTGATTATTCTTTATGTGGGGACAAGACTCTCTTCCCTTCAGTCAAACTCTGGAAACTGACAGTTAAGCCAGAGCATTTTTTCTCATGAGCAATTCAATTTGAATGATTCATGGAGAGGACATTCCCTTATGTAAGCATGAATGAACGAACTCACATGGAGGAAACCCTATTAACTGGTATTTATTTTAGTTTCCTTGAAACTGATCTTCTTTAACTTCTGAGATATTTAAAAGTACTTCATAAATGCCCCACATACACAGAAACAAACACACAAAACGTAGGCCAGTGCTTGGAAGGACAGTTACGTGCGCTGGATCTATAAACACACCCATTGTAACTAGAAATATACAATAGGAGGTTTATATATCCAGTGACTCAATTTAAACAAAAAATCTGGCTGTAACTCAACATTTAAATCCAAAAACAATTTACTGAATGCCTGAATTCCAAACCAAAATTGCTCACAAAGTGAAATCCAGTGACTAGAAGGATGTGAGCTGTGCACACTTAACGTTTATGACAGTCACAGAAGGGCCACTGAATTGTAATTAAATTGCCTTAAATTATATGATGAAGACTGGGTGTGTGGCTTCTTGATTTCATCACCTATGAGGGAGAATGACAGTGCACTTGAGGCAGTGCCCGTGACCGTGAGTCCAGCCAGGGCTTTGTCCTTGTGTATATGATTCTGCTGTGGTTTTCACCCACAAGACTCTCAGACTCTTTTTATTAAAAACATGTTCCTTGGAATGGCATTTCTGGACTTGCGTTTCCTATAATCTTGGAATTTTAAAAAAAGTTTTTTCACTTGCTTTTGTTTTTGTTTTTGCAGTTTCCAAAATCCATCACTGGCCGAGCCCGAGGCCTTTGCTTCTATCACCTGAGTAGCTGTTCTTTGGTAGAAAGTGGGTGGAAACCTTGGGCTTAGTTTTTGGCAAATTTCACATCAATTTGCATCTGTTTCCCAGCTGTTTCAACGGAGGCAAAACTCTCTCCATTTTGTTCAACCTCCCATACCCAATGCCAAATGGTAGGTGTCGAGGGGGATTTCTGAGCCCTGCCTGCCTTTCTTTCCGATAGCCACAAACAAAATGTCATTGTTAGTATAGAATATTCAGACACAAAGTACTACAATTGTTATTTTTCATCTCAGATACTTTAATGCACCTGTGGGTTCACCCTCACGCTCTCTCACTGCTTCCAGGAAATGTTGACTTATGTGTTCAGGTAGAGCCGGCAGTCCCAGCTTCCTAACCTTTTGCTCCCTGGGACTACACTAATGGAAGGAGTCTGCAAGACTTCTGTGGAGGCTAAACATTGCCCTTCAAGGATCATTTCTGTCCAGTATTTAGAACTTCTCCACATGTGACTTTTTATTTTCCCCCGTGCAAGAGAATGCCAAAAGATAATAATGTTTTATGGAAGACAAGAAATGTGAGGGCTTGGTCTGTTCACTAGTGGCACAGAATGCTCTTTAGCAGAAGGAAAATAATAAAGTATGATTCAGTGTATTTTTGGCTACTCTGGGCAAACTTATTAACTTGTTTAAACAAAGAATATAATTTACTTATGTCTATAAAATTTCAGGATGTAATGGAACGCCTTTAAGGCTCAGATTAAAATGACTTCTCATTTCATATTCTGAAAAAAGAATAAATATTAAGCCTTTGCATATTGATGCAACTTCTTGTGTCAGTATTTTGTAAGCTATTGACAATGAGAAATATTCTATCATTTATTAAGAAAGCTATAAAAGTCCATGCATATAGGAAGCTAATGATCATCTTTATAGCAGCATAGGGATTGTGGATGGCAGCAGGGAAATTTATAGAATAATCTTACTGATGCTAGTAATTTTCACATTTGAACGGGAAATTGCCTTCCATGTGGGCATTTATCCAACTTGCTACTCCAGCCTCTTAATGAGTGGGCATTTCAGCTTCCCATATTTTTTTCAAAGTAAACAACCTTCCCCAGAGGTTCTTAAATCCTTTTGCCAATCCACTCCGCAGATTTGAGAACCACAGTCAGAGTAAGCTGTTCTTACTAATGAATGTGTCTATTGTACACTAGGGGAGGAGGGAGGGGGTTGGAAAAAATGGGAGTAAGGACCATAATTCTGGATGTAGAATAGGATAGCATTAAAAACACCCACAGTACCTTGTATTTTTAATTTGGAAAAATAAATACAGCAATGATAATAGTTTCTCTTATAAAGTAAACTCAAATTTTACATAATAAAAACAAAAGGCATTTATACATAATTTGGAGTAAATTATTATGATAGCTGTCTGCAAAAATCAATCTGCCTAGTGATTGTCAGTTGGTAAGTGTATCTTTTTTCACCACAAAATTAGAATTAAATACCCTTAACAGAAACAAATGGGATATAATCTATAAATTACCTTTTCAAGCCATATAATCGACCATGAAACTATAATAAAAACCAATCTATCTTAGGTTTCAGTGAGTTGGGATTATTATAGGATTGTTTAATATGGTTTCAGGGATGAAACCAGTCAGATAAATCCCAACTTAAGGGATTTTAAGGGTATCTCTGTTAAGGATAGTTCTAATTTTGTGTTCCATATTGAAAGAATAACCATGTACACCTAAGAATGGATGTAACAGGTATGCCATTTCAGTTTGCAGACTTGACTCTTTCCCCATATATTTAAATTTGTGTTTATACAACTAATTCCTAAAATGAGATTAATCACATTGAGTGAATATGCAATAATGAGTGAATATGCAAAAGTGTGTTCATATTCAGTAATAGCTACTTATGTGAGAAAATATTACAGCTGCTAATTCATAACACAAATCATGCTATACAAAGTAATAATATCGAGGGAAAAGGATACAGGTTCCAGATGCTTTATAAAAATTTGTATTTTTTGTGTTGCAATTTAGAATAAAGCATAATTCTGAAAACATCATAGATTTTACACTATAAAAATTTACCAAAGAAAAGAGTGAATTAAGCCAAGTTCAACTATGTGTGTGTGTGTATGTGTAGAGAGAGAGAGAAGGGTTACTCTTAAATTGTTACAAAGTTAATGACAGGAAGATATGAATATAAAATGTAGAAACACACACTTCCTACTTCCCAATTTCATAAAAATGAAACATGCAGGTCTCTAAAGTCATCTCCACCTTAGATGTAGATGTTTCCTTGGAGTAGGTAATGATCTTGCCTTGGCACTATACTGCATTCCTGGGATAAACTGGCAAACACTAGAACAAAAACTTTTCTTGCTTTCCTCTTTCCACTCTGTAATTTTGATAAGATGGCAGTCGGAGGCATTTCAGCCAATTTAAAATAGGTTCCTTATCCATGACTCACTTCAATTCTCTACTTTTTGTGCCCATCAAAGTATAAAATCAGTTTTACTTGCAGACTGTTCTTATTGTGGTTCCTTTACTTTTATATAAGAAGACTTCAACTCTTGATTTAAAAAAATTTCAGTATCTTCCTTTTTATACTTTTTACTATGTAATTCTCCTTGATAGTAAGGTCTCAACCCCAAGATTCTATCTCTATTACCTAAAGGCAAAGTGAAATCCACAAAAAAACGGAAAAAGCAGATGATATTAGTATCATAATTACTGTCACACAATAAATTTAATTTTAAAGGTATTTTGTTAAAAAATATGAGGCCAAGGAACACATCAAATGGGAATAATAACGCAATTTACTTGAGTCAAAATGGCATAGATTTCATTCTTCTGACTGCCGACTTCAAAGAAGTTAACACAGGAAAATAAAAAGACAGCAAACGTATTTCAGGTAAAGGTTAATTTTTAAATCTTGCTATATATTTCTAGACTTAGACACTCATTACAGATGCCCAGAATTGAGTTGTGACTTTTGCCACATTTCAAAGAGAAAACATAAACTACGGGAAGATCACTGCGCCGGCGTCCATCTAAGGCCACAAAGCACCTGTATGTAGATTTTGCCTAACAGCGAAGGATTTCTTAAAGGTCATAATGTGCACCTCCAAAAAGACGAGAACCCCTAATGAAGACTCTTTGGAAAAAGCACTCCATCACAGTTCCTGTCATCTTAGTAGTTTAAAGAGGGTACTCCTTCGGGGGACTCTCATTAAACTTTTTTTGCTTACCACGTTCTACCACTGTATGAATGTTCTCTTCTCTCTATTAGAATGTAGATCTTTGATGCCAAGTCTTGCTCTAGTTTCTTCAGACATTGGAGGTGAATTAAGGTAATACTGGCATTCGTGCTGACACTTTAATACATGCAGAAGCATCAGGGAAAGTCATAAAGAGGATTCAAACTTCCATGTGCATCCCCATCTGCCTCCTAACCAGATCTTACATCAGCTATGGAGCTCTTACAGAGTTACACGGTATTATTGCATCTTTGCATAATTAGGAAGGGAAAGAAGTTTTCCCAAATTATGGACAATAGGCTTTTGGCACTGGCCAAAAAAATTGTGACACTTTCAATTTATAGCTGTCAACAAGGCAAAAAGGACTGAGCCATCTATGGCATCAGATAACACCAAACATACTTGTAGTAGGTGCCAGAGAACTCAGTACCAATTCAACGAGGAGCTTGGTAAATCTCTTGGACATGTAACAGGAATACTTCCACAGATCTTTCTTTTATATTATGGAAGACAGTCTACATCATTTCAGAGGGTGAGGCCTTGCATTTATGCCATGAGACTTTGTTTGACAATTTATCATTATGACTGTAATATATTTTTGTTGTAATAACATATAAATTATTGAACTTTTCATTTATCTTCATTTCTGATTTGCTTCTCTGGACTCTGGATAGATTCTAGGTAACTTGGGATTAACTTTGCATTATTGAACTTTGTCTTTTCAATGCCAAACACCTAACACTCTGCTGGCTCATTGATTTATGTTGTGCTCATAGATTATGATTTCAAAGATAACCTTAAAGGGCCTCATTCTGGAATCGGAATTTAAGTGCCCTTCCGTTTACAAAAAGGAAAAACATCACTCAATAACTATTTATATTAACTTTTTAAAGAGCTTGTACCAAACCCCAACCCTATTTTTAGTGTTGCTGAATAAAATACTGGACTTACCATTCAGCTTAAATTTCACGTAAACAACAAATATTATTTTAGTTTATCACAAATATTGTATGAAGCATACTTACATTAAACATATTGATTATTTTGGACATTTCTGTTTTAATTGGCTAATTTTAGCAACACAGCCCTACTTGTGACATCAAAAAGCCTCCAGATATTGCCAGTACCCTTAAGGGGAAAAATAACCCCCAGTTGAGAACCACTGTCTACAGATAATATTTAGGACAAGACATCAACAACTTCAAGTATACAACTGTCTCTGAGAACGATCAACCTGATTCAGAAGTAGCATGAATGACTCATGTGAAAATCATTCCCCTTATACTGTGGTCAAGTCTAACTGCTCTAAGCCAATGACTACACTGTTTGCAGACAAAATTGGTCAAGAAATTTGTTAATGATAATTTGCCTAAATATAAGACTATAGAATAAATGTTTCTAACAACTTCAGAGAACTATCCACACAAAATAGCAAAATGGTGCGTATGGCATCATCATAGACATCGTTTGTCATTTTCTGAAGCCATCCCTGTTCCGGTGTTACTGTTTCAGTAGATTTCAGAAAGAAGCACCATATTTCTATCAGCCATAAAAGTAAATAAGAACTAATAACCAATGAACTATTTATTACATACATATAATTTAATTAGTCAATATTGATTTTGCATGCATACATTTTAGAAATGGGAGAGTTTCTTTTAAATCCTCTATTTCCACCTGCTCTATTCATAGATGAGAAAAATGAAGCCATCAGAGGTCATATACTATAGTCACACTATACTTATCCTTCCACTACAGGAATGAACACAAATATACTTTCTGAACTCCCTAAACACTGTTTTTACCTATGATGTTGCCAGAGTAAAACAGGCACTGTTTTTACCTATTGGCATTTTCTTATAAACAAAGATTTAAGAACCATCACTTTTAGTTGTGATACTGAATACATCTGTGAAAGTTAAAACACTCACAATGGAATCTTGGTTACCCAATATAACAAACACAGAGATGTTAAGAAGGGAATCTCTATCACTCATCTCCTTATTCAACCCCCATTACTTTCATTGTGCTCATCTTTAACACAGAAATAAAGTGAAGAGGATGAAATTCAATAAATTATTTAGAACAGTGCCTGCATATTGTGAACACTCAATTGTAAGCTCTAGAGGACTATGGTCTAAGGCCCCAGCAATGAAAATGTATGTATTTAACAGAATTAGTAATTAGAAAGCTTTTTTTTTTTTTTTGAGACAGAGTCTTACTATGTCACCCTCAGTAGAGTGCTGCAATGTCACAGCTCACAGCAACTTCAAACTCTTGGGCTTAAGTGATTCTCTTGCCTCAGCCTCCCAAGTAGCTGGGACTACAGGTGCCCACCACAACACCCAGCCATATGTATATTTTGTTATAGTTGTCATTGTTTTTTGGCAGGCCCGGGCTAGGTTTGAACCTGCCAGCCCTGGTGTATGTGGCTGGTGCCCTAGCAGCTGAGCTATAGGCTCCAAACCTAGAAAGCTTTTTAAAAAAAGAGTACAAAATTGTAGTTCTTCAAATGGAATTCGATCTAAATTGAGAAAGTTTAGAATTTAAAATTTACACAGTGACTTGATCTGTTCTACTTTACATTGAAAAATGGATGTGCTCTAACAAGTTATATTAAATGAAGTGGAGGTTTAATTATGACTTTTCAGAGGAAACTATGGAGGTGACACTTTATAAGGCTCAGTAGTATTGATGTATAAAACTTTGTATTCTCTGACAGTTTTATTGGGAAACTTGATGAAAATTAACTAAACCTGTAATACCCAATAAACTGAAGTCCGTGTATGTGTGTCTGTCTGTCTGTCTTCTCCTTTGAGTCCTGG
The DNA here is from genome assembly GCA_963574575.1 of Galagoides demidoff. NCBI lineage: Eukaryota > Metazoa > Chordata > Mammalia > Primates > Galagidae > Galagoides > Galagoides demidoff. The sequence continues at coordinate 855 of CAUYQV010105828.1, read as the reverse complement.
CAAACAGGTTAGTGGATTTGGGAAGACAGGAGTCACATGTTACCTGGATGTCAGGGCACAGAACATGTTTAACTAACATACTTGAAAGGATTTTTGGTAGATCAAGAAAAGAGATATTTGCTAAAAAATACTTATAAGCCCACTCTCTTAACTATTCCACTCTTATTTGTTTACTTAGAAATATTATCTAATTATGACATTCTCCATAGGGAAGGAAATGATCACACTGAAAGAGTAATGGCCAAAAATTTATGAGTAGATTTTGTTTTAATTTCACAATAGTAATTATAGAAAATAATATGTAATACAAAAAGTAACAAAATGAAACTGATTATAAAACCCCAACCAACCTAGGCCCACACACCAAGTCCCAGTTTCCTATTGACTGCTACCAGTAAAGTTCAATGCTTTGTGATCTATTTCTCTATTAGAGCTATACGGGAAAGAAGGAAAACAGTCTTGGGGGACTTACCTTTATTATAGTCAATGTGTGACTGTTTTTGTAAAATGCTTTTTCTAGTTATATGAAGCCTAAAATTTAGAACGTATATGTATAGAGCACTACTTACAAAGCGTCCACCAGTAGAATTCTATATGCCCTCCCAAACATAAAATTAAAGCAACTGGAAGTATGTTTTGATAATTTCCCAAAGTAACAGAGTATAAATCTGATGTAAATATGTTTACAAATAATAATCTTATAGTGATAAAGAAGGGCTAAATCTTCCCCTGAAATCTTCAATAACATTTACTTGAAAAAATCTGAACTTATGAGATCTGAGTAGAGGAGTGAAATGAAATTCCAAAGTTTTTAAGAATTCCTATTTTACCCCATAAAGAATAGGCAAATATAGG
>CAUYQV010105824.1:0-62458 GCA_963574575.1 Galagoides demidoff | reverse complement strand
ACTGCCTCCTTGGACAGTGTATGGCCCATTGCTATGGGATGGAATGAATTAAAGGTAAAACTTATGTAGCACAACTCGCCTGTGAGTGGCAGGCCAGCAGTCACCCAAAACTTCTACCGGAGAGCTCTTCCGGGTTCTTCTACTGCGGATCCGTCTGGCGAGGGTCCGTACCTCGAGCCCCACGCTTGGGCGCCACCTGTCCCGTCCCGCGGGATGCAGTTATTCGTGGGCGCGAGGGGGACCGAGCCTGAAAGACAATGGGCGAGAAAGAGAGAACGAGACCATGCAGGTTCTTTTGTCAAGGTCTGTTTAGTGGCTGGCGTGGCCGCCATCTTGAAGCTTCATCACGTGGTTAGTCGCCAAGTAGAAAGTCGCCGTGATTATGTAGGACATACGCAAGTGGGGCGGGGCATGTAATCATTTGCAAATCTCGCAAATGTGTTTTGGGGGGCGGGGAAGGCTGGGAAGCACACACAGTGCCCTGGCCAAAATCAGGGGTCTTTATTCTAGTCACGCTTTTTGGCCCCCCACACTTAAAAATAAAAATATTCAACCAGGATTAATTAAAAAATCAAACTATTCCTGTAACAACTAAAGAAATTGAATTCATAATTTGAAAATTACACTTCCCCAGATTTCCAAGTCCAGATAGTTTCATTACAAAATTCTACCAAATATTAAAAATTAATGCCGATAAAATAATCTTTTCTAGAAAATAGAAGTGAAAGAACATTTCCAATCCTGCAAGATACCAGTATTACTCATATCAGAAAAGAAAGTTCCCCAGACCTCTCCTAGTATGTGTATTTGTGGCTAGGCCAGAATATAAAACTGACAAAGACATATTTGTAGGAATAAAGTCTTCAAACTTATTTAATAAAAGTTTTGCATAGCACAGAAATATTCATAAGAAAATAAAGACCCAAAGACCCAGGAAATATTCTCTATTTTATGCTAATTCTGAGGGAAATAGTGAATAGTTGTCGAGAAACATGATTGGATGAAATAACATATAATCTAATGGGAACACAATGGAGAGGTGTTGGGTCTGCCCCAAGAGCAGTGTCTGCTGAGACCTGTGGAAACTGGAACAATCAGCTTAAGAAATATAAAGTTAGGAGCAATAGTAAAGAAAGATAAGAGACATAGAGTGGAATTAAAAGCAGGAGCTTGGGGGTCCATTGCCCGTTGTGGGAATGGACACTCTGCTTTTATTGGAGTCTATTTGCCAAGAGGATAAGATGAGGGAGGGAACAAAGAAGCCAGCAGTTTCTGTGATTAGAGCATACCAGCTCCTAGTCTTATTATTGTTAACCTTAAGGGTAGCCTTCAGAAATCTGATATCTGAGGCTTGTATTCGGAGAGCTTCCTGTGTGAGAACACACACACACAGATTTCTAGGGAGGTGTTAAACTCCCCTTTTTCTCTGTAGAGTAAAATACCACTGGTGTTAATCTCCTCTGAGGGATTGGTGAGAGGGAGGCATTTTCTTCCTGTCACCACCACAGAGGACTTTCCTCTGCTATAAGGGATATAAACTCTTCTGCCCATATCTCAGAGCTCCAGCTACTCCCTTGGTCTGCCCCAGGCAAATGTAAATCTCCACAATGGGTATCTGCTTTGCCTGTTTAACTGGCAGGAAATGCCCTAGAAGATGTATCTTTTCTAAGACTTGCCATAATGTCTTCTATGGTCATGATTCTCCTCAGAGTGCGCCCAAACCCAGCAGGATGTTTGTAAGCTGTATCCCCAACAGGCTAGAATTTCAGAAAAGGCAAGAAGCTTGCTAGAAGTGGTTAGCTTAAAGGTAAACTAGCTGCCTTTTCTTTGTTCCAACTCACTCAGCTTACTTTTTAGTTTTCTTTTTTTTCTGGGGGTGCTTTCATTTGGCTAGAATGGGGTCTTTGGTCCCCATTCTCCCAGAAGAGAGGACTTAGCAAGGCCTATTTGTTCAGACTCTACAAAATACAAATAGAAAATAAACAGTGAGCAAAACATATGAATGTATCTTTTATATATGAACTATAGAACTATGAGTGAAACTTAACTGAACCACAAAGGTATTCCCTTTTCATCCTTTCAAATCCACTTTTAGTTTTCCTTATTCCTGTACATCAGAAGTGGCAGCCAGTATGGGACTAGGAAGTATCATCTTTAAGGATAGTTGGCAGAGAGCAGAAGTGTGTGAGAACAGGGAGTTGAAGTAGGTGGGAGAGGCCAGAAACCTGTAGTCCTGTAGTCTGAGATACAAGAGGCTAAGGCAAGAGGATCACTTGAACTCAGTAGTTTGAGGTTGCTGTGAGCTATGACACCATGGACTCTACCCAGGACAACAGTGTAACACTCTGAAATAAAACAAACAAACAAAAAGAAGGCAGTGAGAAGAACTGAATTTTGAAAAGTGGGAAGCAATCATTTGTGTCTCCCTTAACTCGTTGGATCCTGTCACCTGCAATACAAAGGGGAGTGCTGTTCATTTCTTTGTCAAATTGTATTCAGGCAGAGGCTTTATGAGCTATTGAAAGATTGCATCAAACACAAGTTCATCAAGATCAATAAGGGATTTAAAAATTATTAGAATGGTTTAATGAATGAATGGCATTACAATTTACATAACATAATAAACACAGTTTATATTATATTATTTATCTTATTTACAGGAAAAAGTGAGGAAATTATTTAACAGATTTTAAAACTGTACATAAATTTATGTTAATTATTTTTACATACTGAATGTATGGGTTTTCCTTGATGTTAAAACCTTGACTTAATTCTTAGGATTCAAATGTTAAATAAGAGGAATAATGCTTATCACCATCAAAAACTATTGTCTAAGTATAAACTAAGCTCTTTGCATTATCTTGGTATTTGACAAAGGCCTAAGGGAATCAGACTAAGAATGAACACACTTTGATGTGGTGGACCTAAGGGGTGGGAGATACTGCACAGAGGGAGAATTCTGCACCCATGGCCTTGAGGGAGCAGGTGAGCAGTAGGGCCTCACTGTAGACCTATAGATTAGAAAGGCAAAGGGCATCAGGAAAAGAGGTGTCAAGGAAAGTATAATTGAAAGTCAAAGCCTCACTGGGCTTTCTCTGCATTGTTTGTGGATTAATTTTCTTTCTGCTCAGTTGTATGCTGTCAGTATCTGGTCCCTATTCAAAACTATTCTATCTAAGAAAGGAAAAATGATGTTAATAGTGGGGAATGACAGTTTATTGGGCTTTATGCCAGGATTCTGTTGAAAAAGAGAGTTAATACTCCTTCTAGAGACTGCCAAGTAGTGATACTATTGTTATACAAATAATCTCAGCGATGAGTATGCCTGTATCTGCATGTGCATTTATGTGTATAGAAAAATAGCTGAATACCTACATATATATATGTATATGTATATGTATATGTATATGTATATGTATATGTATGTATTCGCATATATATATATGTATTATGTATGCGAGAGAGAGGAAGGGTGGGATACTCACACACACACACACACACACACACACATATATATATATATATGAAAGAGAGAGAGAGATTCCAACTGTGATACAGCCTGTAGAAAGAAAGCACAGTGCAGCATAAGAGTTCATAATTAGAAGATTTTATCTAGTCTAGGGGGAAAAACTCACCCATCAGTAGGTGATCTCACACCCTCGTGTCTTACTTGTAACCATTCTGTCACTCTGCATCTGAACTTCACCATTGCTCCAAACCCCATTAGAACAATTACACCCTATTGTCTCATTCTCTCTAGAACTTTGAAACTAACCTTAATATTTTCTGTCACAATAAATTAAGCATACAAAGTAGTAAGTAACTGGCAATTTTTCAATAAAAGAATCAATTTTAAAGTCAATAGAAGAACACAAATTAAAAGTAAGAATATAACTCTCCATTCTGAGTAACTGAATATACAAACAGCCATACACTGTGTTAAAACAGAACTCTGACCTATGAACTGAAGCAAGCAGCTTGGGAAACTAATCCTTTATCTGCAGTAACCAGCCCAGGAAGCCAGCTTTTTCTCTTTAAGTCAGACGTATAAGAAGCCAGACCATTATCTCTTATAACAATCCAGGAAGCCAAATAATAATCCCTGTAATAATTGGATGAAAAGAGTCAGAACTTAATTAATAACTGACAGCTCCTCCTATTTTTTTTCCACTTCCAACTTAGGATCAACCAGAAAAAGCCCAAATGTACTCCTAACCAATCACATAAGGTGTTCCTAGTTAGCCCATTTGTACCTGTACTGTGTTGAAAGTTTTCTTTATTTCCACTATAAAGCATTCATTTTCTGCCTTTGATTCTGGGAAAATTGCAAATGATAATGGTAGATTTCTTTTTTTATAGTAAACAAGGGGTGGTGTCTGTGGCTTGGTGAGTAGGGCTCCGGCCCCATATACCGAGAGTGGTGGGTTCAAACCCAGCCCTGGATAAACTGCAACAACAAAAAGAGCCAGGCATTGTAGTGGATGCCTGTAGTCTCAGCTACTCAGGAGGCTGAGGTAAGAGAATTGCCTAAACCCAAGAGCTGGAAGTTGATGTGAGCCATGATGCCATAGCAGTCCACCAAGGGTGACAAAGTGAGACTCTGTCTCTAAAAAAAAAAAAAAAAAAAGAAAAAGAAAAAGCTAAACAAATAAGCTGTACTGTCTATCCTTTGGTAGCTCTTTTTTTTCACAAATTATTTCAGATACGAAGACAACAGGTATAAATATGCAGGAATGCCTGATTTTTGATATTTAAGTGCATCTATTTAAAAATAGAAAAAAAGATAGATAAAAAAAAAAGAAAGAAAAACTTAAGTGTTTTCTAGAAAGTGCCCACAAATTAGTTTTAGGACATCTAAAACTAGTGGTTATTTGCAAGGTTGCATTGGTAGAAAGTACAAAGTCCTACTGAAGGTGTTATGTAGTAATGAAATCATTCCAAACTTTGACACAGTTTTTTACCTGTGCTTACTTACCCTTAATGTGACAGTGACATTGCCCTCACATTGGGAATTGTTGATACTCTTGATCAGAGTTACTGACTACAACTACAGACTTTTCAAAATATAGATAACCCTAGAAGTTTCACAGATACTTTGAAAGCTTAGGCCGTACCAGGGTACACTCTACTGGCTGCATCTCGAAACACCCAACAGCTTAGGCTATGAATCTGTTGGCCTGGAACGTATCTCAGAAGCCAGCATCCCTCACTAACTGTGCAGGAATTTACCCATCATGACTGTGGATCACCATTATGTCACACACCATCTCATCCCAGGAACTGTTTATGTAGAAGAAAGAAAAGACATTCTTTCCACAAAGAGCTACTTCCACCCTAATTGAGAAGAATATAATTCCATCCTAACAATGTCATCCTTTAATTATTTTGCAACTCATGCACTATGTGGTTAATGAGCCTCATCTGTGGAATATATACCCTTTGAGATTTTTTCACCTTATTCTTCCCCCTATTAAGCATTTTGAACTTAAAGGAAAAAAGTTAACTTTGTATGGCAATAAACTGTGATTTCTAAAATTATATTTTGATCATCTCCTTATTTCACCTGTACATAACAGAAAGCATGGCTGGTGTTTTGGGAGTGAGACTGTGTGTGCATAACTCCTTCCCTATCAGAACAATGCTGATGCTCTCATCCCATGCTGTCCATGATATTCATTCTATTCATTCATTGCCATAGATTCCTACATGCACTCTTCTGATGATGTAATGAGAATATACCAACAATTAAGGTAGAGAGGTGGAAACAAAGTTTAACTCCTTATGTACATGACTCCATCTCCTTGGGGTAGGAAGAATCCTGAATTGAGATTCAAAAGTCTAGAATTTCAGTTCTATTGCTAAATTAGCTTTTCAACTTAAATAATTTTCCTGGCCTTTTTTTGGTGAAAATTTCCTCAAACTGCCCAAATTGTAAGCATTGGGGGATCACTTGTGTATTCCCAAAAGTCTCCAAAGTTCAGCGTCAATCTAGAGCTCAAAGGAGTCTTGGATTATTCTCTATTTGCTTGAGATGATAATTTCAGAAAAGTCAGGAACACTGAAATTCAACACAATTTAAAGACTCAAAGAGATGACAAGTTTTACTCTTTAACTAAATGAGAGAAGAAAATTAAAGATAATTGGTTTAGATGACTCACATGAGCTGTCATCAAGTCTAGCAAGCCCTTAGAGACCAGCGGGAGATTCAGGCTTTTGAGAGGAAAGAATGTCTATACTCCCAGAAAGGAGGAACTTGTGGGTCTGAGGTATGTACCTTTTGGAATAAATTTAAATGTAGTGTATGAAAAACTACTTCTCTTAGTTAGAAATAAATTGTGCACATCTTCAGTAAGTAGCTGAAATAAAGCCTTTGAATTGTGCCTATAGTACTCACTAGCTCACTGGTCTTGAAAGAATTAAATGACTTCTACTGAATTTAAATGAATAATTGTTTGATATACTAGAAAGATCAGAGACCAAGAAGTTACACTTCATTTGTTCCTTCTAGGACTCAGCATTCAACATGACCTTATTTAAATCTCCTCACCTCATATTGGTCAAGGAAATCATGCAATAAGAGGATGTTTCACTTTTAAATACTTATGTACCCAACTTAAATGCTCCCAGATTTATGAAACAAGTCTTAATTAGTCTGAGCAATATGATAGCCTATAACAACATAATAGCAGAGGACTTTAACACCCCTCTGAAAGAGCTGGACAGATCCTCTAAACAGAAACTAAATAAAGATACAAGGAACTTAAATGTGACCCTAGAACAACTACACTTAACAAACATATACAGATGACACCATCACAAAGCTAAGGAATATACATTCTTCTTGTCACCCACAGAACATTTTCCAAAGTAGACCATATCCTAGGACACAAATCAAACCTCAACACAATTGACAGAATTGAAATTATACTTTGTATCTTCTCAAGCCACAAGGCAATAAAGCGACTCAACTCTAATAAAAATTTTCATCCCTACAACAAAGGTAAGGAAACTAAACAACGTTATGCAAAATGATGGTTGGGTCAAGGAAGAGAGAAAGGAAGAAATCATTAACTTCCTTGAACATAACAACAATGAAGATACAAGCCATCAAAGCCCATGGGATACTGTAAAACCAATCCAAAAAGGGAAATTTATTGTATTAGATTCCTATACAAAAAACAGAAAGAGAGCACATCCACAACCTAATGAATCATCTTAAAGAAATGGAAAAGTAAGAACAATCTCATGCCAAATCTGACAGAAGAAAAGAAATAACCAAAAGTAAATCACAAATAAATGAAATTTAAAAAAATATATCATTCAGAAAATCAATGAAGCAAAAACTAGGTTCTTCAAAAAGAAAAACAAAATCAATAAAGCATTGTCAAATTAACTAGAAAAAGAAAAGTAAAATCTCTAATAACCTCAATCAGAAATGAAAAAGGGGAAATAACGACTAATACCACAGTGATACAAGAGATTATATCTGACGACTACACAAAAAATCTATGCCCCCAAAGTTTGACAATGTGCAGGAAATGGACCAATACCTGGAATCAAACAATCTCTCAAGACTTAGCCAGAAATATCAACCAATGATATTGCAGAAACAGAAAAAAAAAAGACTTCCAACCAAAAAAAAAAAAAAAAAAAAACACTCTGAACTTCACACCAGAATTCTATCAAATCTTCAAAGATTAGCTTGTATCTATACTGCACAACCCATTCCAAAACATTGAGAAGGAAGGAACGTTCCCCAACATGTTCTATGAAGCAAACATCACCCTGATTTCAAAAGCAGGAAAGGACCAAAGTAAAAAGAACTATAGACCAATTTCACTAATGAATATTGATGCAAAAATACTCAACAAAACCTTAGCTGATAGATTTCATCTACATATCAAAAAAATTATACATCATGATCAAGTAGGCTTCATCCTAGGGATGCAAAGCTGGTTTAACATATGCAAATCCATGAATGTAATTCACCATAGAAATAGAAGCAAAACAAAGACTCTTGATCTTCTCAATAGATGCAGAAAAACATTTGACAAAAATTAGCATCCTTTCTAACAAGAACATTTAAGAAAATAGACACAGGTGGCATATTTCTTAAGGTGATTGAAGCCATCTATAATAAACTCACTGCTAATATCATACTGAATGGGGTAAAACTGAAAGCTTTTCCACTTAGATCTGGAACCAGACAAGGATGTCCATTATCACCACTGTTATTCAACCTGGTTCTGGAAGTTTTAGCCAATGCAATCAGGCAAGAAAAGGATAGAAGGGCATCCACATAGGGGTAGGGGAAGTCAAACTCTCCTCTTTGCTTATGATATAATCTTATACTTAGAAAATCCCAGAGATTCAACCACAAAATTCCTGGAAGGGATTAGGAAATATAGTAACATCTCAGGGTATAAACTCTATGTTCATAAATCAGTAACTTTTGAATAAGACAATAATAGCCAAGTTGAGAAGCAAATCAGGACACAATTCCCATTCACAGCAGCTTCAAAGAAAATGAAACATTTAGGAATATATCTAACAAAGGAGGTGAAGGATCTTTACAAAGAGAATTATAAAACTCTAAGAAAAGAAATAGCAGAAGACATTAACAAATGGAAGAATATACCATGCCTTGGCTGGGAAGAATCAACAGAGTTAAAATGTCTATTCCACCCAAAGCAATCTAGGATTCAATACAATCATCATTAAAATACCAAAATCATAATACAAAGAACTAAAAAAAAATAGTATGTTTTGTATGAAACCAGAAAAAAAACACATATGGCCAAGACAATTTTTAGTAATAAAAACAAATCTGGAGGGATTGCTCTACCAGACTTCAGGTGATATTACATGTCCAGGGATAGAAATAGCATGATATTGACACAGAAATAGAGACAGAGACATAGACATAAGGAACAGAATAGAAAACCAAGAAATGAACCAATCTCTACTTGCCCTCTGATCTTTGATAAACCAAACAAAATCATACAGTGAGGAAAGAATCCCTATTCAATAAATGGAGCTTGCACAACTGGATAATCACATGTAAAAGGATGAAAATGAACCCATACATTTCACCACTTACAAAAATTTATTCAAGATGGATAAAAGATTTAAATCTAAGCATGAAAAGATAAAAATCTTAGAAGAAAATGTGGAAAAATTTTTGATGATGTTGAATTGGGGAAAGATTTTATAAAGACTCCCATGGCATATACAACAACAAAAATAAACAAATGGAACTTAAGCTAGAAATCTTCTGCACAGCTAAGGAAACAATAAATAAAGCAAAACGACAATCTTTAGAATGGGAAAAGTATTTGCTGGGTATGAAACTGACAGAGGGTTGAAATCTAGAATCTACAGAGAACTCAAATTAATCAACAAAAAAAGAGGAGACAATCCCATCTACTGTTAGGCAAGAGACATGAACAGAACCTTCTTGGAGGAAGAGAGAAAAATGACTAAAAAACATTTGAAAAAATGCTCATCTTCCCCAATTATTGAAGAAAATTCCGATGGCATATGCAACAAAACCAAAAATAAACAAATGGGGCTTAATTAAGCTGGAAAGTTTCTGCACAGCTAAGGAAACAATATCAAACAATTTCAAATGTTTGTTCATTGGAGAAATGCAAATCAATATCACCCTGAGATATCACCTAACCCCAGTGAGAATAGCCCACATCACAAAGTCCCAAAGCTGCAGATGCTGGTGTAGATATGGTGAGAAGGGAATACTTTCACCCTGTTTGTGGGACTGCAAACTGATACAACCTCTTTGGAAAAAAGTATAGAGAATCCTCAAAGAACCAAAGTGAGACCTCCCTTGATCCTGCAATCCCAGTACTAGGCATCTACCCAGAAGAAAGGAAATCATTTTATCACAAGGACATTTGCACTAGATTGTTTATCGCAGCTCAATTTGCATTGACCAAAATGTGCAAACAATCTAATTGCCCACCAACCCTAGAATGGATTAACAAGCTGTGAGATATATATATAAACATTAAAGTCATAGAGACTTCACATCTTTTGTATTAACCTGGTTGGAGTTGAAACACATTCTTCTTAGTAAAGTATCACAAGAATGGAGAAGCAAGTATCCAATGTATTTAATACTAATATGAGGCCAATAGTTGATCTAATACATGCCCACATAAGAGAAAAATTCAAATCAATTCAAGTTGGGGGAAGAAGAAAAAAAAGAGGGGAGGACGACAGGGGTTGGGTGTGCTCCCACTTAATGGGCATAATGTTAGGGTGTATGACACACCTGCTGGGGGTGGAACAAAATTATAAGAGGGACTCTACCTAAGAAATGCAAACACTATAACCTGTTTCTTTGTACCCTCACATTAACCTGAAATTTAAAAAGTAATAATACAATGGGGAAAATGTAAAAAATGAAAAGTTAAATAGAAGACAACAACAAAAAATAAAATCTCCTCACCTTACAATAAAAGGTCATGTCTTCCAAAGTAGGTCAAGTGTAGGAAAAAGGTAGATTGACCTAAGGACATGGGGCAGTGCAGTCAAGGTGAGAAAGAATAGTGACCATCATTTAAAGAATGATGAATGACTGATTGTTCAAGTCACTTATGGCTCTAAATATATTATTCAACATTACCTCATAGGGGATATTTTGAATTTATTATGTCAAGAAAGAAATGATCTATATTTTATGAGGAATATAGTAATTAGTTAAACAGGAAAAATATTCAACATTAATCTGAGGAATGACATAGCTGAATTTTTTTTTCTGAATATGGGAAAAAATAAATTTACTTAAAGAATAATATCTATATCTATAGTGCATCTATATCTATGTTATTAACTATAAGAGATTCCTAGTATGCCAGAGAAAGCTGGATTGAGAGTTCATAAGAGATTATCATTCATTCAGACACTTCTTCCATTCCATAGGCATAGAACCTTCAGAAAAGAAACAGGTTTCTATTTTCCTGATACACTCAAGAAATATATAGATTAATTATCAGCATTTCAATAAGTTCTGCTCTTTCAGCATTTTAAAAGGAATAATTATACTTAACATTCCAGTCTTTGTGGATCCCCCTTAACAAAGTTTTACCCACAGAATTGTCATAGACAATGGCCCTCTTAGTTGGTAGAAAATAAGGATTATTGCATTATTGTCTCTTTATTTTATAAGTAGTAAGAAGATTAATAGGATTACATATTTAGAATATTATCAGATAGTCTCAATATTTGCAGTTTGCCTATCAGATAGTGTTAATAGTGTCAATAGGCAGTGTTTATTATTTGCAATTTAGCTTTGGGAGTGGGTGGAGGTAAAATTGAAAAATATCTCCTCTTTTCTTATTCTGAAATTCTGTTCTAGGGGCTTCCCTCCATATTATGTCCCCTTTTGATGATCATTGTCATAATAGACTCATCGACAGTTGTGCTCCTGTAACATTTAAGCCTATCCTGCCTTGGATTTAGCTTCATGTTTGCTGCCGATTGTATTAGGCTGATTCCCTTGAGGCATCTTTGAGAATTAGAGTAGCATTTCCCCCCTGTTTTCAGGAGTGGCTATAAATAATAAATAAGAACACAGAGTGATTAAAATATGCTTTATACGAGGCATTAAAGTGACACTTTCTCCCTAATACTCCCTCCTCTGTTTCCAGTATGATAGAATGAATGAGTTAGGCAGAAGTAAACTGACCTAGGCCTCTGAGTGATAGTAAACTAGAAAGGTCCGCGGGAAGCTGAACTCCTTTATTTTTTCCTCATAAATGAAGAGAGCCTATTAAATATGACAAAGTCATTTCCAAATCCATTTACAAAACTCCTAAGAGGGTGAAGCTGCAACACATCTATTTTCATTTCTAATATGAGGCATGTTTTCTCAACAGTGGTCTTATAACTCAACACATGACGTTAGCAACTTTTATCCTCCGTGTGGTAGGAAACATTACCATCAAGCCCTAAAGAGTCATGAAGTTCTTAGCTGAGTGGAAGAATATCATAAAGTGCCTCTGTCAATAGTTTATGTCTCTGTTATTATTTAACTGAGAATTTTTAGGTTATGTAGAGTTGATCACTTCATATTATTTTAGGATTTAATTAACTATCAATACATCTAAGATTTCAAAGAATACCAATGTGATATTTGATGGTATTATCATATGAATATTTGATAGGAAAGCTGCCAAATATCTGTTTGGAACTAGAATTAGTAGATGTTTAAAGAACTGGGAGGGATGCGTCAGTCTAATTCTGTTGTATATTGGGTGAGGCAAACCCAGTTAAATTGCCTGTGGACTGAGACCAGTCATTTATTTATGGCTTTATCATGGCCCCTATTCTGCCACAAAGGCAGGGTACAGGGAAGAATCAGATGCATTTTATTCACAGAACTGTGATTTGGAGATACAAATTTCTAAGCCATAGATGTATCAGTGGCCATTAAAGTAATAGTGCTTTATATTATTGCTTTAACGTACTGTGTAATAAGCTACGTTGCTGCCGCTGGTGGTGTTTGTTTCTGAAAATTCTACTTATGAAGGTCAGAGGACATCTTTAGCATAAGCAAAGCTCCCTCAAATTAAAAAGGAACAAACAAACAAACAAACAAAAACAACAAGCACACACATAAAAAGAACATTCTACTTGTGAACCTGATCCAAACACAAATTAAAACAGAAAGTGGAATTTTCACAAAAATAAGGATTCCATGACCTCTTTATTTAAAAGAAGTATGTTATGGCTGCAATAAATGTAATATACAAAGGATACGTGGGACAGTAGACCCTGTCTTTAAGCGGCTATAGCAACTGGGATACAGAGGTTGCCTAGGAACACACGGGAACAGAGCGTGATTCATAAGCCCTGGGAGAATGGCAGTTGGGTGATTGACACTGTGGCTCACTGGCTGGCTGCTTCCACAGGCAGGCCTGAATAGCCAGCAATGGATAGGCTGGCATAATTTGGTATGATCTCACTTCTAGGAGAGGATGAGTGTAAAGTGAGTATAAAATCAAGGGCAATGTCTAAAAGCATATAAACATTTAAAGGATGGAAGGAAAAGAGTCTCAAATAATCCCTGGCTTTCTGATGATCAGCCTTCCTCTGTCACTACTACGTCATGTTTGTTGAGTATCTGAGGAATGAGATCTGTATTTATTCCCTACTTTATATCTTTGTGGAGGTATACACTGGTTTTATTCTTGGAAATTGATAGAGCCATATGTTTGATCTGCCCTGAACTGCATTGCACAAATCTGTAGGTAGTTGGTAGATGTTTGATGATTTATTAATTTTAACTTTTTCTCTTTGCTATAAGTGATTAAAAAAGAGTTTTATAAAAAGGTCAAGTTAGTTACAATAGTGGAACTTTGTACCCTGGAGAAATTGTTGCCTGTTAGAATATATTAATAATTATCAGAAAAGTCACTTTACTTCAAGCTTACTGAAATTGACATATTGACAGGAATATACATTATATACATATAATTTTTATAATTTACCCAATTATAAAGCTCTGAAGATGGTCAGAGGCAATGCTCAGTGATCCCAATTAACCCGTGAAGTTTGCTGCTGATATTTTCAATTCTTTGAGAAAAATAGGTTTGTCATTATTCAACACACGCATCTAGAGATATAGCTATAATTTCAAATTTCATTCAAGAATGGACTCACTTTTTCATGGCTGAGGAGACCATGCTGTGAAAAGTCACCTAATGTACAAAGGACATGAGCATCTAACATGAATGTGAAAATCAACTTGTCACTCTGACCTCTGATAACTCAGGATGGGCCAAGTGGATATAAGGCAGTGTATTCCTTGATTACTTCTAAGAGTTTTTTAGTTGAATCCCTGGTATTTTCCAGATATACAATCATATCATCTGTGAAAAGTGAAAGTGTAATCTCTTCTGTTCCTATATGGATAACCTTAATTGCCTTTTCTTCCCGAATTACAGTAGCTAGAACTTCCATTACAATCATAAATAGCAATGGAGACAATGGGCAACCTTGCCTGGTTCCTGATCTGAGTGGGAATGATTTCAATTTAACTCCATTGATTACAATATTGGCTGTGGGTTTGTTATAGTTGGCCTCTATCTAGGCAGAAAATTAGAAAGGAGTTTACTTTTAAGTTAGTTTGTCTTCATTCTGTAACTTAAATGTATTTAAATTTATTTATTATCTATGTAAGTAATTTACAATACTCCTTATTTTTTTCCAGAAGAAGAGAAAGATCCAAAACTTTCAGACTATGGAATTTGATTTTAGGTTACTGTGGGCTCTGATACAGATTATGACCTAAGAACAAGAAAACTCTATCTATGCCTATTATTTGCCCTCTCTCTCTATTGATTTATTTACCTGTTCAATGGGAAAGAATACATGTAGCATCTAACATTAAGGATTTATGAAAAAATTGGGGATGATGAATATTCAGTATTTATTAAGGAAATCAGCATAGGGTAACGGTATGGTAAATGGTCACACTGCTATTGTAGTTTTTTATCTATTTATATTGCCTTTATTAGACTGATTTATCAATCAGACATAGTAATACATGGCAATGGTTATGGGAGGAGAGATGGGTGGGATTTTTTGGACCTGATATTTTTGGAACTACAAAAATAAGCTATTCAATCTAAGCAGTGGTGGATGCTGAGCTTGCTGGCATGAGTCTTCTTTTTATAGACTTCACAAAAATACAGTGGTCAGATGTTTCTATACAATGGTTAAGAGCACAGCTTCTGTGCCAGACAGACAGAGGCTAGGCTCTGCTCTACTATCGACATGTCCAGTAGAGTATATTGAAAAAGGAAAGAAAAATCACCGTAATATAAAAGTGGAGAAATCCAAATAGGTAAGTGTGTCGTGTCAGTGTCGATATCATAGTTGTGACATTATACTCCTGTCCTGAAGTTGATGCCATTGGGTAAAACTCAGTAAAGAACATCTCCTTTATGTTGACCACTTTGATGAGAGTATTTCAAAATGTATATGAAAATAGCACACTGTACCCCATGATTGCATTAATGTACACAGTTATGCTATAAGAAATTTAAAAAAAAAAGAACACATCTCCCTGTATTACCTTACAACTATATGCAAATCTACAGTTATCTCAATAAAAATTTCAATGAATAATATCTAAAGCACAATTTCTGTCCCTCCATGTTCTTTCAAGAGTTTCTCACTCCAAAGGCTGAGTCTATTTCCTCTCTCCTGTAAACAGCTTAGTGGTTGACATCTAGGAATCCAGGAGCGTGGCACTCTATTTGTACCATAATAATGGCTATAAAAATGTCCAACCTTTACTAAATATATGTACCAGAAACTGATTTTAGTCCTTTGTAAACATTCACTTATTTTCTTTATAAAACAACATCACTAAGTAATAATAGTATCTCTCTGGTCCATGGAATTTAGGTATTTGCCAAAAGACCCATAGCTAAAAATTTTTCTCCCCCTCTTCCTAGTGGAGATGCTGTCATTCTAATATATCTGTGTAGAGTTACCCTTCTGTGTAGATATAGCTAGAGTATCGAATGAGCTGGTCCCTGATGGCTTTCATTTTGAAAGACAAAATCAACCCAGGTTTTGTGAAGGCATTTAATCATGAATTTATCTTTGAAAAATGTTTCTGTGATGAATCATAGAACTTCAGCTATACAAACGCCACTTGCTATGTATCCATGAGTTTCTCAAACAGCCATACATAAACCCCCAGAGGATGTGTGCACTGAACGTCATCAGTTTAATCAAAAGGAAATCTCTGAGAGTCAGATGTGCAGTGAGTATGCACCAACTGCACACTGGGGAAACAGTGGAACCGTGCAGGCAAGAGGCTCTCCAGCCAGCTACCTTGATTGACACATGGCTCAGCCCCTTTGTAGCTGTGCGGCCCGTTCAGTTCTTCACTTGAGTAATGTCTGTGAAATGCAGTGTCTGGATGTGTAGTCAGCACTAACAGAGTCAGCTATGTTCACTATTACTGTAAATTTGAATAAGAACCAGTGACATCCTCAATGAGCTCACTGCTAAGCAGGTAAAAGCTGAGGCATGTACAGTGTCACAGTCGTGCCCTGTTCCACTCCCATTCAGGAAGGAGTTGCTGCCTAGCTGTACCCAGTGGGAGCCCCAGTGGGAGCCCCAGTGGCCTCCAGGTGTCAGCTCATGTAGGGTCTGTCTCAAACACAGTCATTCCCTCCCTAGGACAGCCACTACCCAGGGATGGATCAAGGGAGGGTGCCAGGCTTCTGCCACTGGGACTGATGCAAGAGAACTCTGAACAAGCCCTCCTTCATCAGAACTCCAGCACTTCATGGAGGTGGCATTGTGAGACGACATCTTGGACTGTCCAAACCTGCTACCACCCATTTCTATCATATGATTTGATCCCTAATAATTCCCTTACACTCTGCCCTCTTTTCAGCACACGCTTCTTAAGACCCACCAAGAATATCCAGCTCGAGGCCGGGTGCGGTGGCGGTGCCTCACACCTATAATCCTAGCATTAAGGGAGGCTGAGGCAGGTGGATTGTCTGAGTTCACAGGTTTGAGACCAGCCTGAGCCAGAGTAAGACCTTGTCTCTAAAAACAGCCAGGTGTTATGGTGGGCACCTGTAGTCCCAGCTACTTGGGAGCCTGAGGTGAGAAAGTCACTTGAGCCCAAGGTTTCAGGTTGCTGTGAGCTATGATGTCACAGCAACTCTATGGAGGGTGACAAAATAAGACCCTGTCTCAAAACAAACAAACAAACAAACAACAACAACAAAAAAGAATATCCAGCTTGCAGTCTATTGAGAAAATATGCTCTAGGGAAAAGTAAAGAGAAATTAACATTTGTTGAATCTTTACGATGCCGCTGGTTCATTGTTTTATACACTATATGGCAATAAATTTCTACATGTCTCCTCCATTTTTGTGATGGTAGGAGTTTGCAGAATTTTAGTAGCCTGATACAAAGCTGCTTAGATGTGGTTGTTGCAAGAGCAAAGGCAAATTCAAAGTCACTAGCTCTCAAGATACTGTTCTCCTGCTACCAGAGGTGTGCAACCTGGTTTTTCTTTTTCCTCTGCCCCACATTGGAAGAAGAATTGTCTTGCGCTATACATTAAATACAAAACCACTAATGAAGACTGATTAGCAAAAAAAAAAAAAATGCATACTTTGTGTTATATAATATCACAGATAAGCAAAACTAAGTCCACACAAAATGAGCATGTGGCCCATAGGCCACAGGTTGGACACCCCTGTTTCTACACAAAACTGCTTTCATGTTTTGTGTATAGCAGATACATTCATCCGGAGCCTGTTTATTCATAGTTTACACAATGTCTCCTGTCACTCTCACCTAATTGCATGCTTCAACTCTGATAAGTGATCTCAAACCCTTTCCTCATTCCCTCTCTGGTTCTGTATTTCCAACATCTCCAGGGAAACATATCCTTCAGATTACCTCAGAGCCCATTCATATCACCACCAGTAGCAAAGATTGAAAGCCCCTCCTCTTGGGAAAACAACGCTTAATGCTAGTACATTTCAACCCTGCAGATGTCCTGCTAGCCGCTTTTCTTCCCTGAGCCCTCTAGCCCATTCAATTCCTTAACCGTCTTTTACTGGAGTTTCTGTGAACAGCTTCTGGTCACTCCCTTTTCTGATCTATCCACACTTTGATCAAAATCTTTGTTTTAAACCCCTGCTTCTGTCTTAGTCTTTTTAAGACTCCTCAAGATCTTGGTCTTGGTCCCTGTGGGTTTAGATCAGTGCTTTTCAACCATTTTTATCTCACGGCACACGGGGTGAAAATCACTGGTTAGAGTCTTCGTATTCCCCTACGATTACCCTATGCAGGCTAACCATCAAAAAACAGGTAGAAAATTGACAGCCTGTTTCTTAGATCTGTCCAGAGGATATTTCAAACGTGCTTCATAAAAACAGAAATCTTTAACAAGTCATAAATATCACACAAAAATTCAGATGTCTAGCTTCTGTTATTTAGTACTGAAAAGTGTAATAACATGACTATCAGTACCATATTCTCAATGCCTTCATTGTGTTGAGGCTGCAGGGTGGCCTCTCCACTCGTGGGATGTGACTCTCTGGTTCACACAGTTCTGGCCACACAGTACGTGCACACACATGCACTCACATCCAGCTTACCCTTCCCTCACTCCCTTTTCCTGGGAGAATAGAAGTTTTAATCATTTCATTGATGTATTATTTAATAGCCAATTGCTACTGTCACAATCTGGCCACCAGAAGATTTATCATTTATGTGTGATAAAATTTAGTATGCATGCATATTAAAGAATACATACAATGACACACATACATATATGACATTGTGTATATTGTAAAGAATAAGACAGTGACAAGTAAAGAGATATACTCACCACCCTCAATAGCAAGAGTTTTATTAACTTCTGAAGTCTGATTTCTTGTATATCTGCTGTATTTGCACTATATATTAAATACAAAAACACTAACAAAAACTGATTAGCAAAAAAAAAAAAAATTCATGCTTTGTGTTATATAATACACAGATAAGTAAAAATAAGTCCACACAAAATTAGCATGTGGCCTGTAAGCCACAGGTTGGGCACCCACATTTCTACCCAAAACTGCTTTTAGTTTTGCAATTCTCAAATGCCCCCTGCTTGCCCATTAAAATCATCATAGACTTTGTGATAATTATTACCCCAAGCTATTATTTAGATTTTTCTGTTTGTAGTGGACTAACACTACATGCAATCTTTATAACTTCCTCTTTTCCCCACTCAACATTATGTTCCTATGATTTATCTATGTTAGCATATGTAGCTTAATAAATTCCTTTTTCGTGACTGTGTAGTATTATATATACACTATAAATTATTTGTTCATTTTAAAATTGAGGCACCTTAGATAATCTCTAACTTAAAGAAGTTATAAACAGTGCTACTTACTATAAACGTATCTAAACATGTCTCCCAGGATGTGAATGCAAGACTTTCTCCAAGGTATGCAAAAGTAGGAAAATGCTTCTGTAAGGCATATGAACATTCATTCAGCAAGGCAATACCAAACTATGTCTATGATCAAGTTGGATTTTATTTTATGGGAGTCTTCTGGGCCTGGATTTCTAGAATGTTTCTGTAAAAAAATATAGTTTCCATTGATAACTAAAGCCATCCTCTGGCTACTTGAGCCACCCCTACCTAAGTTTGGAAATCTCCAGACTTGATTACCTTTACTCATGATTGTTCCAAGGGTAAATACTCCCATGGTCATGTACCTCAAAAATTTAACCTCAAAGCAAGATCATTCCCTGCTCTGTGCTAGTCCAGGTCAGCTCCTTACACCATACTTTCAGCGTCTATGACTATATTCTAAGTACTCAAACTGCAAGACTCCTTCCTTCGTGATTCATATACACCAGTGGTCACTAAAACATCAGCTGCTCCCTCCATTTGCCAAAAATAAATTTGAAGACACATGTTCATAGCTCATCTCTGCTCTAAATGGTACATTGCATTTGGCTTTATGGTTTCCCCTCTCTTCACCAACAGCATCTGCCATTTCCACCTGAGACCTGGGTATCCCTGTCTTGGATCCAGACACCTGCTATCCATCTGCGATACACCTGCAGGGCACCTTTGTCCCTTTGCTTGCTTGTGTTTTGAATGGTCCTTGTGGAGCTCTCATGGTTTATAAATTAGTCATTTCTTTCTTTTTTTATTTGAAACAGAGTCTCATTTTATCACCCTCAGTGGAGTGCCATGGCATCACAGCTCACAGCAACCTCCAACTTGCCTCAGCCTCCTGAGTAGCTGGGACTACAGGCGCCTGCTATTTTTCTGTTGCAGTTGGCCGGGGCTGGATTTGAACCCACCACCCTCAGTATATGGGGCTGGTGCCCTACTCACCGAGCCACAGGTGCTGCCCAAATCAGTTGTTTCTTAAGACTGTATTGCATCTGGGTTTGGTTGTTGGAACAGTTTTTTTTCTCAGTCTGTAATCAGAAATCCACCACAATTGAATAGTACTTTTACATTTATGTCATGAGTAAGCTTACACTATAACTTTTTCTTTCTCAGACTGTCCTTTTCTGGTTTGGTGTCAAGATTATACTAAAGCTAGTAAAATGAATTGGAAGTGTTTTTATTGAAAAGAAGAGGTGAGAATTTTATGATTTCTTTCCGGAATATTTAGCCAAGAATTTTTTCCAGTGCTGTATACTACAGATTACAATATTTTCATAATTTCTTTCTCCTTATGATTTCTCTGGGAATTTATCTTTTTCACCTAAAATTGCAAATGTATTAATATAAAGACCCTTACATTAAGTAAAGGTTTAGCATCCATTCTTATTGAGTCAGACCCTATTCTAAGTGCTTGGCCTACAACACCCCTTCATTCATGACTCTTATATTCCAGTGGTCATTACAATATTAATTGCTCCCTCTGTTTACCAAAAATAAATCCAAAAACATCCATCAGTATGTATCACTTGTCTAAATGTTACATTTGGTTTTATAACTTTCCACCTCTACTAACAGCAACATCCTGCAACTCTCACGAATCTCAAGGGTGTCCACGCATTTGACTGTCATCTGTCCTTCCTGGGCAGCTGTGCCTTCACTGTATCCTGACAAGTCATGAAGACTCAGTGGCTATTCTATCAGAGATAATGAAACCGTAGGTATGAATTGTATTCATTTTTCTGTTCACTTCCATGATATCTGCCTGAATATGAGCATTTTTGCAGTTTATTGGTTTGCTTAAACAGCATGCATTTTATGATTACTAATCAAAACGAGTGTAGATTTCTTCAAGTGTGAACGTACTGATTCTGAAACTGCTTTTATATTTACTTATTGCTTCTTGTTCATCTAAGGTTTTCATTAGTATTGTCCAGAAACACTTTTTAAAGACAAGTTTACAATATGATACAGAACCAGTTTTAAATGTCAGCCTTTTCATTCCTAAGCTGGACCAAGAACAAGTGTCATGTTTTTCATCAGTAAAATACGGGACACATCTATTTTGTTTATAATTATTTTGTTTACACATTTACAGACGCTTATGGCATTTCTTCTGTGGTAAAAGCAGAGTTGTGACCTTCCACAATACACTGCTGTTTATGTATTAGATGCAAGAGGATGACGCCGCCAATAAATGTTGGATATTATTTCAATCAACCCTCAGACTCCATTTCTTCCCCTGCTTCTGCCTCCTTGATTTCACATCCTCACTGGTTCTTTGAAACTCTTCTATTCTACAGTGGCAACCAGAGAGAAGTTAGTCAGTGACGTATTCAGAACAGAGTTCCAAGGGATGGTGGGGAAGAAGGGTCTCACAGACTGAGGGCTCACAGAATAATCCTGTTCAATTTGCAAGATACGATGATAACCTATACTTCTAGCAGTTACAAACTGTGTTTCTAATTTTATAGAGTAAACTTAGGCCATCAAATTTGGTTGTTTTATAGCTCTTGAAAATGTTTATGAAAAACGTAAACTTTATTTAATATCTCAATATTAGTATGCCTTACAAAGGTGAAAACATATGTAAAAAATATTATTTTAAATTTATTTTCAGCACCAAATGCTTGAGATAAAAAATGAATCCATTCATTTCTACCAATATTAATATTGAACTCTTATGAATCTAGACTCTTCAGATTTATTCTAAATTAGCAATAAATAAGCATAAGCAGATGGCCTAGGCAATGTTCTGATATTATTTCCAATAATCTCTGTATTATAAACACATTACCCACAGATTGATAAATACTGGGTCATATCCTTCTTGTAATAGTTCCTTGTGTTCCTTCATATGTCTTTAGAAGAACTTAGAGTTAAACAAGTGCAGATTTTTTTCAGCTGCATCTCACAGAAGGAGTTTCTGTTCCTTCTCTGTGTTCTCGTATAATGGAGGAAACTAACCCAGAAACCTGACTCATAATTGTCAAAATACTTAAAAAAAAAAAAACAGGTCAGACAAATCTTTATCCAAAGGTCAAATAGAATATATGTAATATTGGGCTGATTCTCTCGTCTACAAATAAGAGCCTGTTGACTCAATATTGTTTGAGGAAGCACATTCAAGGAATTCTTCTGTTGATATTAACTAAAATTCCTACCGGTGAAGCTCATCTTTTTGACATGCTGGGCACAGTCTCAGTGTGAATCTCAGGCCATGTGGTCCAGAAAACCCAACTGGTGGGCATAACGTGAAATAGCCGTGGTCGAACTCTAACAAATACTTAGAACTAACCATGTATCATCAATTGTAATTGGCATTTCATAAAGCTTTAATTTTGTTCAAAACCCATACAAGGTCTTGACACTATTTTACCATTGATGAAATCTCAAGTTAACAGGAGTTAATTTACAGTGAAGAGACAATAAAGGTTAGAGCTAAGAGTTACCTCCAGGCCTACGATTCCAAAGTCCATATTGTTTGATTCCCCTGCCTGCCACACATCATTTTCTTTACCATTTTTTCTTAAGCTTAACAATTACAGTTTAGGTGTTCTAAGAGAAATATCGTGTGTGTGTGTGTGTGTGTGTGTGTGTGTATTGATTGGAGACAATGGAAAATAGGTGAGAAAGTAGTAGTTAAGCTCCAAAATTGGCACTGAAGAAAGGCAACTGGGAAGGATTTAGATGTCGGCTGTGTTTCTACATCTACCTGACTTGCCTTGTGGAGGGAACTTGTAAAAATATTTTTCTCCTGCTCTCTGTTCCTTCATCGTAAAGAAGAAAGAGTTCATAATCTCTCTCCTTCACTTCTCACAGTGTTTGGACCAAATAAATGAGATCAGAGTCCATGTTTCCAACCCAACAAATATAAAAGCACTAGCAAGGTGAACCCAGGACATAAGTTGTATGCTCCCTGGTTATGTTTGATCCTGGGACCACCAGTGCTAAATCAGTTGTTCAGTTCTCTCAATTGACATCTCTGTTTTGAGTGTCAGACAAAAATCATAAAAATCTTCTGATCTTACGTGAGTTACAATCTAGAAAGAAAATATTTAAATAATCTTATGTTTAAAATGGAAAATAACAGCAGAAACAAGTTCTGCAGAAAAAAAGGGTGAAATACCTTGAGAGCATATGAAATAAAGATATGCCGTAGAATGAGGAGTATAAGCCTTAGAAGAAGGTGGAGATTGAGAAGCATGTTCAGAATTATTTCTCTGGATGAAGGGAGTTCTTTGTGGAAGAAGTCACCTTACATAAATACCCTGTGGTAAGAGAAAACATGGTGATTCTAGGAATTTTTTTTAAAGACCAGCAGAGCTGATGTATACACGAATGTGTACCAGATGTACACATGTGTCTTTAGGCAAGATGAAAATAGAATGTGTACCAGATGTGCGCATGTGTCTTTAGGCAAGATGGAAATAGAATGGTGGGTAGAAGCCTAACTACATAAGATCATATGTGCCATTATAAGTATTTTGAAATTTTTATTACACATGACAGCAGAACATGTCCTTTTCAAAATACCTCTCTGGCTCCAGTTTAGAGAACAAATTGGAGTTTGAGATGAACAAAACTGGACGTAGACGGACCATCAGTTAGTTTGTTCATTTCTCTCACTGGAAGCTCTACTTCATCCAAAATAACACAGTTATTACAATAGGGTGCAATTATAATAGAATGAATTGCTGTAGCTTTTCTTCGTGAATTCAGTATTTGAATAATAAGCTTGTTTGATTTCACTTTGCTCATGACATTTTTAAATTCTCTTCAGAAAAATTGAGTAATCTTTTCCCCATCACTATTTTGATCTAGAGTAGTCGTAGAAGGATTTTAAGGTTTTTGCTTTAGAAAATGCAATATATCTAACATTTTTCACCTCTGCTACAACAGAGGTAGATAAAAAGGTTCAATTTCCCCCATGTATTAAACTCTAGGGTTTCCAGCAAGGGAGCCACAGGGCTGGTAGTTCTCTTCCAGGAGAGAAGTTCTCTTTCCATCCCTAATTCTGTATTCCAACTCTTCTTCATTCTACATCAAAAAGCCATTGTTGCCTAAATAAAAAATGACTCAAAAACATCCTTGCTTCCATGTAAACATAATTTGGTGCTTACGTAGATTTCAGAGAACATATTTATTTAAAATATTAAGTCATGTTTAAAGCATTCCAGATGTTTCCCATGATGAACAGACAGCAGAAGTGACTGTGGTTAAGGGTTAGTAGCCCAAGAACAACACGTGTGTTGGAGGAAGGGTAGGGAGGCATCATGAGAGACGAGGAACCAAGTCTGTATTCTTAATTTGGGAGGGGACATCCAGTTGTAGCTTCTTGATTCTAGTTACCCTGTCATTTATGCAGGTCCTGTTCTGTTTAATTGAGACCAAGTTGAAGTGCTATCAATGGAGTTAAATTAAGCACAATGAGTCTTTCTTTATAGTTGATGGAAGCCTGAATAATCTGGAACAACCATTCAATTCTACCAAGGTTATAACCTTTAGTTGAATAAATACACAGAAAATGTATATTCACCAGCCACATTCATTTAACCAAATCTGATGATCAATGGAGAGACAGATTTTGCAGCCAACTTGCTCACATAACCCATATAGACTGTACCTCCCTGTAGCCTGAGAATTAACCATCCCATTCGTACTTTAGGTTTGGTTCCTGAAGTGCCTAGTGTAGTTTTAAAGACATATTAATGTCATGTGCATACTAGTTAAATAAACAGGTGAATAAATAAATAAGATAAAATAAACTAAATATTTACCCCTTTGCTAAACATATAATCTAATGAAATGGATGCATGAAAAAGAATTTTTAAATTTGCTACATGGAGGGAAACTGAGAACTGAGATTTTGAAATATATTCAGCAGTCACATGAGTGATAGGTTGTCTATCATAGTTAAAGAAAAATGAAGCGACCTTTTGCCTCATTTTAAAAACAAGTTCATATGTTTCTTTCTTTGAGTGCCATTCATTGAGACTAGGTACACGGGGGATGTTAAAAATGAAAAACTAAATCAAGCAGTCATTTGTCTGCCAAGTGCTGAAAGTATTGTTTGGTTGTTGATTTGCCTCACCAACTGTCCACTTTAAGATTTGACAAAAATTTGCTTAAAGATCCAGATAGTAATATTTTAGGCTTTGAGGACCATATTGTCCCTGTCACCACCACTCAACTCTTTTGTTCTAGTATAAAAACAGCCATGGACAAAATGCAAATGAAAAAATATGTTTGTGTTCCAATAAAACTTTATTAATAAAAACAAGCTACCATCCCACAGGCCATCATTTGCTGACCTCTGGACTAGTTCAAATGCTTATAATGTACCTATTAATGTTATCTGAACAGGTAAGGCACACATTATTGGTCTAAAAGCAGATTAAAAAAATACTGTCTAGACTAGATAAAGTGACAGCCCAAGAGAACCTATATTAGAGCTTCAATCCTGGTAGGATGATAATAAAGGGTCCTAGTTGAGGTAGATGGTAGTTGGAGAAGTCAGAATGTTTGCAGGTAATTTGAGTCAACCTGAGGAAAATGTATTTAAATCAAGTCTAATAATTAGAGTCACAAGTCACCAAAATGTCTTATAACGGGTATGTCAAATGAATACTGAAGGCGAGCAGGTTGGGACGAAATGAGATGGGCCTGGAGCTGTTGCCATACCCAGCTCTCAGTTACCCACCTTGTATTTTTACCTGTGGTCACAAATTTTAGGAGGACAGATCCAAAAACATAAAGACGTTTATTTTACATAAAGGATTTATATTTACTTTCTGTTTCCATCAGTTTTTCTTAGTTCACATAGCAGAACATACCACAGAAGTATCCCAGGACATAATCTGCTTGAAGTCTGTTTGGTAACATACATTATATCAATATGAAATTATTTCAGTATGAAATAGGCGAATACATACCAACTAATGTGGATGATCTAGAAAGACATTCTACACCAATGTTTCTCCAATTTTAATGTACATACAAGTCACCTGGGACATTTTTATGCTGATTATGATTTCATGGGTTTGGTGGCCTGAGATAATGTGTCTTTATCAAGCTTCTATGGGACGATGATTCTTTTGGTGAATAACCCAAGCTTTGCAAGACTCTGCAATTTTAGAAAACATAACCTGGGGCTGTGTGGTCAAAGATCATGGGATAAAGTGAGAATGGATCTATGCCAGCACAAAGGAATGAAAATTTGAATGCCTTACAACTTCTATACAGTATAAACAGGCACATCAGCATAAATATAAGACGACAGGAAGTGGTCTGAAAATGAGCCAACTCTGGTATCCATTGTTCATCAATTAGAGGTCCAGGAAGTCAATTAGAACAAAGAGCCAAACTCAAAGTAGCAACACGACTTTATTTTATTAATAGTGCAAATAAGAAGGAAAAAAACAAGTACAGGCTCCTCAGTGTTCCCATTTTCCCCATGGACCTACCCTGGGGAAGGGTCAGGTTGATCGGCACAGACAGGAGGAATCATCTCACTATCAAAAAGAGGCACTTGCTTCCTTATGGACTCATGGGCAGGTGGTATGGAAAAAGGGAAAGGCTGGGAGTGGTGTGGAGAACCATATCTCAGCAGAGGCCCCCGTGACTGGCAGGCCCATCCATGGTGTTCCCTGAGCTAGAAATGGTATTAGTATAGAAGGGTGGCCAGCCCAGAGCTTCAGAGCCTGAGTTCTACACTATAGCTTCTGGCAGGAAAGCTACAATACACATCTGTGCACCAATCCTACTGTAGGGACAGCAGATTCTTTCCATGAGGCCTGAGGACCTCTTAGAATTGCCTATGGTTGTATAAAGAAAACCACCCAGAATTTTGTCTTATGGCTGGATTCCTCACTCACTCTGTACCTCCAAGTAGCACACATTATTCAGCTTCACCCATTTTGCCAGGAAAAAAAAAAACAAATGTTGCTAGATCTCCAATTTTTTTCAAGAGAAGCCAAAGATTTTTATTTATTTATTTATGAGATTCTCTGATGTTCAAAGATCAATAACTATAATTTAAATGATTATTCTTATTTTTACCGCTTCTAACTCAAAACAAAACATGGGTTTTTTTTTTTAACCTTATCTAGCCTGAGGGCTACCAGTTGGCAACTTCTGCTTGAAAGGAGGGTAGGATTTGGTTGGAAGGCAGAATTATGAAAGGAACATAGGGGGAGAAGGAAAAAGAAAATTGTTTATTCTTTGAGTTGAGCTCATTGCAACATAAGATGAGGCCAGTTGCTTTTTATTTATTTTATCTCCTAATTGACTCTATCTCACGAGACCCTGGACCGTCTCTAAGATACTGTGTTTTTAACACCTGAGTAGGAGATTTGTTCTCAGGCAAACAACTGTTAAAATGTCACAGTTTTCATAGTTATAATTCATCACACTCAAGCACCCAAGGAAAACGATTGTCCACAACATGAACTCAGAGACCCAAAGCAAAAATGTTTTTCTCTGACATAATAAACATCTCCTTGTGGAGCTGAAGATTAAAGGGAGACATTTATTTTACTGGGCTATTGACTTTACTATGGGGCACCTGAAATTCCCAGGGTGGCTCACAATGGAAGTGACAGTGATATGTTTGTGTGTCTTTAAATATGTACCACTGTGAGTGCCAAGCTGTGAAGATAAATCTTTCTGAGGAATAATAGGAGACATTCTGCTCTGGAAATGAATGGGCCTCTGGATGGCTATTTCCCAAGCTCCAAATATAAGAGCTGTTTCTGTCCACCCGTTCCTTCCCCGAATACAGATTGGCCAGGGCTTCTTCTGTGGTGCTGGCCTCTCGCCCTCTTCCTGACCCCTCTCACCACCCAAGCTCAAACAGTCCACACCACAGTTAGCAATTACAGCCTGGGCTGTCTCTGATGTCCTCATTCAAATTGATTCCACACCTTATCTAAAATCATCTTTTCAAAAATTTTAGCTCTCATTTCACCTTCAACACATTCAGTAGACTCATTTAAAAACAAAATTAAATAGAATCTTTTTTTTTTTTTTTTAAGGAAAAGACTGGATTGTTATTCACAGCTGCCCCACCTATAAGACTTGATCTATATCTCTTGACAAGGTTTTCTACTTAATTCCCCAGTCTTCTGTCCTCTCGATGCAGGCCTGTACTTCCAATTCCTGAACCCTGCACTGTAATATCTTCTTCTTTTCTCTCTTTAGCATTTAGTCAGCCTTAACATCAAATCCATTTCCTATCCTACTTGGAAGCTTTTCCTTGTCTTTCTCAGCCCAGTAAAGAATTTTAATTGTTCAGAGATTCTTTCATGTCTGAAGAGTTTTGTGCGTGAGGAAACAGTCACACTACATGCACTTGGTTTAATTTCCTTAGAAAGTTAACATGCAATTTATCTATTAAGCTATTAATAATATAACACTTATTCAGATATTAACTAATCAAAACCCAAATATTATTATAGCACTGCATAATTCATCAAAATTAATGAATTAAACACAATGAGTTTTCTTGAACTTAAAACAGATAATTATAGATTTATTTAATCAAAATTTCCTAAGCAAATTAATTAAAATAGGAAGTTTTGCTACCTTTAAAGAGACAAAAGAAAAAAGAATATTGGGATAATTAAAAACACATTCATGTACTTACAGTTAAACCGATGTAAAATTTACTAAGTTCTAAGATTTAAATTTTTTCTTCTTAATTTCTAATTTTATTTTTTTTTTTCTATTTCTACAACTGCAGTAATCATAAAGTATATTCCTTGTTAGACTTCTTTAGAATCTTAGTAAACTTTCTAACATTTAAAAGGAGTAAAATCTCAGAATGACTCAGGGTGTGGATATGGGGGATGTGAATGGACTGGTTCTTGTTTTTAGAAAGGTCCTGGTACAAAATTAAATGTTGTTCAGAGGGTAGCCACTGATCATTTATAAGCATGCACAGCTTGTTTTACAAAGTTAATTTTAGTCACATATTCCATATATCATAGATTCAAGTTTTCGAAGCTTAGAATTTTTCTCATAATTGATTACTAACTCAGTGTCATGGTGTTTAGGATATTATGACATATTAACTTTATTCCTATGCTCAATAATTTAAGAAAGCTTTGTCAATATGAAATCAATGGATGAACAGCTATACTCCAACATGAAAGAAAAAATTAACTACATTCAAATTGGGGGAAGGAGGAGGAGAGGGGTGGATGGCATGCTACCATCTAATGGACAAAATATAGGGGTACATTGCACATCTCCTGGGTGAAGGGCTTAATTACAACTTGAACTTTACCTAACAGGCTCAAACAACGTAACCTAGTTTTACCCTTTCATCAATTTGTAATTTAAAAAGTGAATCTGTAAAACAATGAGTAGGAGGTGGTATACTATAAGAAATAGCTGGAAAAGAGGTACAACCTATGGGTTGGCTGGGCCTAAAACTTTGCCATTCCTGCATCTTGCGTTATTGTAAAGTTGAGAGCAGCAGAACTAAGTTTCATGTTGAGTCCTTGTAGACTTTTGGATGTTGGACAATTTTATGAATGAAGACATGGTAAAGGCATGCCCACAGTCCAAGCCAGTCTCGAGTTGCCACTAGAACCCCTTTGCTGTAGGAACCAGCTTCACATGAGACATCATGATTGAACTAGGATTAGAGGACACTATATTTTTCTATCTTTATTGAGGTATAATTGACAAATAAAATTGTATGTATCCACAAAAAAAAAAAAAAAGGCAGTTTAATCATTATAAACAGTAGAGTCTCTCTTCCATTTTAATGTAGACAGAAATCCCTCTTCCATTTTTAGTGTCCTGTAGAGCTTACAGGACACTATGATGAATGAAATAAACCAGGTGCAGCAGGGAAAATACATGATCCCACTCACATGAGAAATCCAAAACCATCAAACGCACAGAAGCAGAGATTAGAATGGTGGTGTCTAGAGGCTGGGGGAAGGGAAATGGGGTGGGTCGGGTCAAATGGTGCAAAGTATCAGTTATGAAAAGTGAATGAATTCTACAAATGTTCTACACAGCAGAGATTTTCTGTACTGTGTGGTTTCTAGAGTAAATGATACTGTATTTTATGTATTGGCCTCTTTGGAAAAAAGTATGGAGAATCCTCAAAGAACTCAAAATATACCTTACATTTGACCCTGCAATCCCATTTCTAGGTATCTATTGAGAAGAACAAAACATCATTTTATCACAAGGATATTTACACTAGACTTTATTGCAGTTCAACTTATAATCACCAATATATATTACAGTTTGTTAATCCATTCATGGGTTGATGGGCACTTGGGTTAATATATATATATGAATACTAGTCAGCCATTAAAAGATAGAGACTTTACATCTTTTATACTAACCTGAATAGAGTTGGAAAACATTCTCTTTAGTAAAACATCACAAGAATGAATAAGCAAATATCCAACATACTCAGTGCTACCCATGAAGCTAATACATGAATTAATATACACATCCACACAAGAGTACAACTCAAATTGATTCAAGTTAAGGGTGGAGAGGGTGGGGGGGGGTCAGTGTGCTCCCACATAATGGGCACAATATAAGGACATATGGCATGCCTTCTGTGGGAGGGGCACAACTACAAAAGGAATCTCACTTAACAAATACAAATATTATAATTGTTTGTACCTCATATTAATCTGAAATCAACAACAGAAAAAAATGCTGTATTGTGTACTGAAAAAATTGCTAAGGGATACTCTGTTGAGAGTTTTTAGTGCAAAAATAAAAATAAAATAATAATAATTAAAGAGAGCAGGTTGAAGTTTTTGGAGGTGATGAACATGTTTATGACATTCACTGTGGTGATAGTTTCACTCATCTATATTTTTCTTCAGTCTAGTCAAATTGTATCCATAGGTATATACAACTTCTGTAGGTTAATCATACCTCAATAAAGCATTTTTAAAAATAGTTGTAGAACCAAATTGAATAAGAGTTCTTTCCATAGTATTTTCCTCTGTAACTTGATTCCCATAGTCATTCCCATCCACTGGAATGACTCCTAATCAAGTTCCAGATGTGTCTTAATCCAGTTAATAATATTAGAAGCTGTTTGAAGAGTGCCACTACTTCATACTTTACGGTGCTTACTCATTGTCTCAGACACCCATCAGATGCTACACCTTTCCTAATTTCAGTAGATATCCCATACTAAGGACACTCATATCAAAGTGTGTGAGGTGCAAGAAAAAGTTTGTTTTTATAGATGAATATTAGAACACCAGACATTTGAGTTGTGTTGTTGGGGCTCAGGAGGCAATACACCAAAATGGCCTCAGATGTAAAAACTGTTTGCTGCTTTTTCCCTGCCCTCTTTTTTTTTTTTTTTTTTGAGACAGAGTATCACTTGGTCACCCTTGGTAGGTTGAATTCAACCTCAAACTCTTGGAGTCAAGTGATCCTCTTGCCTCAGCCTCCCAAGTAGCTGGGATTACAGGTGCTTGCCACAACACCCTGCTATTTTTTAGAAATGGGGTCTCGATCTGGCTCAGGCTGATCTCGAACCTGTGAGCTCAGGCAGTCCACCTCCCTCAGCCTCTCTCAAGTGCTGGGATTACAAGCGTGAGCCACCAGGCTGTGCACCGCCCTCTTATCTTAAAACCCTCTTCTCCCCCAGGGCTTGCCATGGAAACTAGAATCTTTCTTCCCCAAGGTAGGTAATAGAAACCAAAATCCTTTTTCCCCAAAGCCAGCTATAAATCCTAAAAATATTCATCTAAACTTTCCTCCACTTTTCTTTGGAAATATTAGCCATAAAGGAAATGATCTGACCTTGTAATTGATAAGGTCCCCTCTCCCATTCCAGAGAAACCCCTGCCCCTCACCCAGAAGGAAGGAATGCATACTCAGAGAGGAAAGGAAGAATAGATTTGCTCACTCAGTCTGTTAGCATCTGTTCATACCCTTTTTGTCCAATTATATTTCTATCTGGTTGTTTATATTTTGTTAAACTTAAGCAGAAAAGTGGACAATTTCCTCTGTATCTTAGGGTGTTCATTCCGAACACTTCCATGTATACACATTAAATAAATTTGTATGCATTTCCTACAATGAATCTGCCTTGTGCAAGTCGACTTTTTGGTGAATCTTTATAGGGAAAAGGGGAAGCTTTCCCCTTTACTTCTACACTATTATCATACAGGACCCATCAACATATATATTGTGTTCCAAAAGTCTCTACTCATAGGAAAAATGGGAAATTATACATAAATGCACCTTTATTTACAAAATTGTACAAAGAGGTAGTCAACATATAAAGATTATTTTGTAAAAATTGTAATGAATGTTTCATAAGTAAAGGTACATTCAGTTACAAATTCACATTTTCCCATTTGGGATATAGTTGTTGTCTAGAATGGTACCCACTACATTATAGATGCTCAATAAATATAAATGTTTCAACAACAATAAAAACAATTTATAGGACTCACCATGGAGCACTTAGTTATACCATTTTCTTCATCTTTTCTGTGTTTTCATTTCCATTATGGTAAAAGAAAAATAATAATAGTGTTACCTCATAAGTTGTTATAGAGATTAAAAAATCAATACATATCAATTTCATTTTAAGTAGAAAGAACCCAATTTGGGTTATCTTTTGTTATTGTTATTACCACCCCCATAGTTATTAGTTGTTCTCAGTTAAAGGAGACAGGCAGCTCTGGGATGAACAGGTCCCGAAAGTATTTTACTTGAGACAAAGCCAAGCACCTGGAGCCAATCTTGGCCCGAGCCTACACACCCACAGCATGTGTCATGGGTCCAGTCTTCTGCACTCCTGCTTGTATTATTCTTAGGAGGTACAGTCCATCCCTATGATTTTAGATCGCTGTTTAAAATGAGAGTTACCTCAGCTGGCTTCTCTATAATTTTGGATACCATTCTCCTAGAAACCCATAGCTCTCTCTCTAGAGTATATATCTTAACCATAGCCTATTTCATTCACTATTGGTGACAGCTGGATCAGCTTCACCTGAAGTTGAAAGAAGCAGCTTTCATATAGGCTGTGAATTTAGAGGTGCCTGGAGGCCTCTTCTCAAAATGACCAAATCCCGGCTCAGCGCCTGTGGCTAAGGTGCCAGCCACATACACCTAAGGTGACGGGTTCAAATCCAGCCCAGGCCTGCCAAACAACAATGATAGCTGCAACCAAAAAATGGCCAGGCATTGTGGCGGGCACCTGTGGTCCCAGCTACTTGGGAAGTGAAAGCAGGAGACTTGATTGAACCCAGGAGTTGAGGTTGCTGTGAGCTGTGATGCCACGGCACTCTACCCAGGGGGACAGCTTGAGGCTCTGTCTCAAAAAAAAAAAAAAAAATGACCAAATCCCTAAAAATCCAAGCAAATATAATTATCAGCTGCCTGTGATGTTTAAGTGCAAATACACCTGAAGGGCAATAAACATACATAAATATTTTTCCCCTTCACACTTCCTTCTTTCCTCTCACAAATGTACATTGGGCTGCCCCTTGGTACAAAGTGTTGAGGCATCAAGAGTGTAAAGACAATGGCTGTAACCTCTGGAGGCATGAGACATAGAATTTCATAATGACAGAACAGAAAAATGACTGATGAATGCCATATTAATGCTTTCTCTAAGACAGCTACTCAGAGTGGGGCAAAGAATGAAGTATCACTGGGCATGATGGTTCACACCTGCAATCCTAGAACTTGGGAGGCCCAGGCAGGTAGATTACCTGAGCTCATGAGTTTGAGACCAGCCTGAGCCAGAGCAAGACCTCATCTCTAAAAAATAGCTGGGCATTGTGGTGGGCACCTGTAGTCCCAACTACTTGGGAGGATGAGGCAAGAAAATTGCTTAAAACCTAAGAGTTTGAGCTTGCTGTGAGCTGTGTGCCACTGCACTCTACCAAGGGCACAAAGTGAGACCCTGTCTAAGAAAAGAAAAGAAAAGAACAGGAAAAGGAAAAGGAAATAAAAGAAAAGAAAGAAAGAGAGAGAGAAAGAAAAGAATGAAGTATCACCTCTGCTAATGGGAGGTAGGTAGTGTAGCACAAATAAAGGACCCAAGACCTCCTTATGCTTGCACTGGGGATTGTAGAATAAGTAGAATGGCACTAAATAGCCAAAAATAGGGAGAGTGTTACATACAGATGAAGTGGCAAGTTCAGAGCACAGAGGTGCAAAAGGTCTATGCTTTACAACCACAAGTCAATAGTAATGGTTAGTATATAAACTGTGTGTGTGAGAGAGAGAGAAAGAGATACAGAGAGAGAGAGACATGAGGTGTGCCAGATGTCATAGACACCTCTGCAGACCAAACAGAGGAGTTTGAGTTTGACCCTTAAAGGTTTGGGGACCTATTGATAAATTTTGAGATGATCAGATTTACATCTTAA
The DNA here is from genome assembly GCA_963574575.1 of Galagoides demidoff. Classification (NCBI taxonomy): domain Eukaryota; kingdom Metazoa; phylum Chordata; class Mammalia; order Primates; family Galagidae; genus Galagoides; species Galagoides demidoff. The sequence goes on along the minus strand of CAUYQV010105824.1, from coordinate 28,095 downwards.
AATATCCTGGAAGCAAGTTAAATTAGTCCTCTTTTCTTTATTTTCCTGATGGCAATGGGTATACTGCAGACAGGCACCAGGGGACAGTGAAGTCCAACAAGAAATGCCACAAGTGTCAATCACACTGACCAATACCTGGTCTTGGCCTTGTGATGACAGAGGAGATATCGAAATGGAATTGCAGACAGACAGGAAATAGAGAAACTGTGTGAGAAGCACTGATATAGAAATACATTTAAGGATCAATAGAAGCTTCCAGAAGGGCATTCTCAATTCTACTTTGGTTGGGCACAGATCAAGAAAGGAGTTCTAGGAGGACAATTTTTGTTTAACCTAAAACTTAAAGAATTTTGTTTATAAATTTTGTGTACCTCATTTCTGGTGACAATGGTCTATCTTTTTTCTTGATAACTGGCTAAAAGTCTAACTGCTTTGCTAATTATATTGGTTGGTTTGGATGCTTTCCAGGAAAAGAAAAAGTAGAATCATCTGTTTTTATTGTGAAATGTCAAGAAAAATACCCTGGGATCTTTACAAAATGACAATATACCTTATTAGCACATTCTTCACTTGGCCATCTTCAGAAACAGTGCTCTCGAATAAATACCAATCCATTCAGCAGGTCAATTTTTAAAACAAAATTTTTATTCATAGGGAAAGTTAAAACTCTTCAGTTATTTTGAACAAGTCTTAATGCATGAATAAATTGCTTTCACACTCAAAGTGTATCGAGTAAGCACGGAAGAACAGAGCATGAAGATTTAAATTATTCACAAAAGATTCTTGGAACTGTTTACAAATGAATTATCTGTTCTAGGATTCAGTTATGCAATACCAACCGTATTAATGCTCCTATTAATACAGTCTGTACCTGTCACCAGCAGGGAAAGTATCTTCATATTTTTATAACACATTGTCCTGCAACAGTCCTGTTTGGCTAACATCCAAACCCATGCTCAGCATGTTTTATTCAGGACTTAGTCTCACACTCCAAGAAATTTATGTTCAGTAATGTGCTTTGGCAATAGCCAGAATAAGAGATGAGGCAGCTCTAATCCCCAGAACTAAGACTGATAACATCACTCAGACGCATGTGTTCCATGGTAGACCGTCAGCTTCTTTTACCATAATGTTCCAAGCCTTGCTACCTCCACATGAAGAATTGGCTATTTCCTCCTGTGTTCTAAATAGACGTAGAATTTGACCCAACATTTACAATGGAAAATAGTGCATTGTTAAATAGATAGGTCATTTCTTTCAGGGAAAGAAGCAATGTTATATAATATATATAAAATATCTTACAGAAGGCAGGTGTTTAATATGTCATTTAACAAATAATAGCATAATATCTGGTAGTGTATGCAAAAATCATATTTTGTTTCAAATGTGAATATGAAGCCAAAGTTGGGTTCTCACTCTTCCTAAATGGAAAAGCAAAACCTTTACCACAACATACAAGCTACCAATTTTGCCTCTACATCCCTTAGTACTCTAATACTTAATATTTTAAGTATCAAAAGATTTTATGCTCCATCTCTATTGCATTTCCTGCAGTCCCACGAGCCATCCCTCCAGAGGACCTTTATGTAAGTTGTTAGCTCCACATTGAAATTTACTCCCTATGTGTCACAGTCTCATTGGCACCTAGCCATCTTCCATCTCCCCATGTGTCAAATGAAACTTCACTTTCTCAGAGGATCCTTCAATACACGACTTCACAGTCTGGAAAGGAAATTAGGCTCTTAGTTAACTAAGTTAAGGGGCTTAGATTTTATTCTTAGGCATTTGCATCCCTGGAAGAAAGTTAAAAAGTCATGGAAAGTCATTCCATGACTGCCCTCAAGTTGAGGAGAGATGGGCCCAAGTTCAAATCCAGCCTTTACCATCTGCCATGTCCTGTGGGTAAGTCATTGAGAAAACCTCTTCAAAGTCTATTCAGAATCGCTATTGAATGGTTTGTTATTATTAGTCTTATTACTATCTTTTAAGAATACATGAAGCTTTGGTGAGTTCTATGGATTAGGAATAAGAGTAGAGGAAGACAAATCAATTAAGACATTTGCGATTCTGGGAGACTGAGGCAGGAGGATCACTTGAATTCAGGAATTTGAGATCAGCCCAAGCAAGATCAAGAGCCTGTTTCCACTAAAAATAGCCTGGTATGGTGGTGGATGCCTGTGATCCCAGCCACTCAGGAGGTTGAGGCAGGATGACTGCTTGAACCCTGGAGCCTGGGGAGGGGGGGAGATATTTGTGTGATTGTCTGAGAGGAATCTGTGTGCTTATCTTAGATAAATGTGCTTATCTTAGATAAATGAGCTCTCTGGTATATTGTTACTGTTTATATTATTGTGGAGGGGAAAATGACACAAGTTGTAACTAGTGATTTCTTTTACCTGCCCAGCTATTTATTTGAGCCAGCAACTTTGAAAGGGGAGGGCCAGGAATTCACATTCCCTACTATCTGATTTGACCAAGCGGTGCTTCTAAAAAATCCATGTATATTAGAAACACTAGAAATTCTCATTCAATAAATGTAGGCCTTCCAAGAGTGCCCACATGACCAAAAATTCCAGTTTTTACACAGATTCCATTTCAAGAAGTGATCGGTCCTAGGCTAGAGGAAAATGTGTTCACAGATGAGGACTAGTGCAGATCTGTTCCCCACTGGGAATGAAAGCCACGGAGGGGTTGTCAGAGTCCAGGGCTCCATCTCACGGCTAAGAAAAATAAATCCAGGAACATATCAGTGATTCCCTGAAGGATTCACTAATACATCATGTTAGTATTAGCACCCTCGGGTCCTGGGCTCTGATGCCCTACCCCTCAGCTGGTTCTCATTCCATTTTTCTGATTGGTCTGCATGCGTCACTTTCCCATAGAGCCTGTTACTACTTCCCAGTCTGTGAGAGTGACACAGACCTCCTCTGGCATCCTTAGAAGACCACATCCGTGACACCGAAAGTTAGAAATGCTAATAAGGATGAGTCTGCATCATTTGAACAAAGAAACACATTAAAAATGAAGTACTCATTCTGTTCTATCACAGGAGGAGGAAACCCAGCATCCAAGGGCGATCCAATAGTTTCACTATCATATAGGGAGGGAAGCAGCCTGGCGTGCCTTTCCCTGGTCTAATTCCGTGTGTCAGAGCACCACAAGTTCTCACTTGCATAAGTCGCTTCCCACGTCTTACATAGCCATCCTAGAGTGTTTGACAATCAGCACTGAGCCACGGAGAGAAGATTGTTTAGAAGGAAACCCCTACGGTGTTGTTTTAGGCTGTACCGCAGTATTCATGGCAGAGTCTGTGTAAGCTTCTGATTACATGCTGCAAAAGCCACAGCCTTTCCCTGACTCCCTTGTGTGCTTTCAAAATATTTCTTCAGCCTCATACTCCAAGCCGGTTACCATCACTCACAACTAAATTGGTCATATGCTTGACCTTCACTCTGTTCCAAGGCTGCTTCACTACTTTCCCGTTGTACGTACACCACATTATTGTGAAAAGATGAGGCCAATCTCCTACCTCATAATCACATAATTTAATGCTTCCACTAAGAGAATATATAGATTCTCTACTTACCATGTATAAAGTTCTGGGCAATGTATTTCATACACATTAGTTCATTGAATTCTCACAAAGCCTTCTGAGGTAAGAGGACAACACTAAGGCACAGAGAGGCAAAGACTTTAAATAACTGTGCCAGGGTCATGGGCAGTAGCTGATGTTAATATGATTTGCTATCCTTGCCTCATATGAAAATGAATGACGCCATTCAGGAGAGATGCATTTCTTAAAACTAATCCTTGCTAACTTGGCAAATTCACCAAGAACTTGCTGGATGAAAGTATTTAAGGACTAGAGTACAATATTTATCTCATAATTAATTGTGAAGCTCTGGCTTGATTTATTCAGTAAGAATTGTTGGTTAAGTTATGGCCTCCACGGATCTAGAATAAGATGGCAAGATCTGATCAAGATATCAACAAAAGAGAACAGAAAAGCTAATACACACTAATTTTGAAGTAAGAAATCAAAACTCAGTACTCTTCAGTTTTGTTACCTTTAGATAATGTTTTTCTGTTCAATTGATATACAACAAACCTTCCTAGAATTTGTGAACTTCAGTGCTGAGAACATTACTTTTTTTTCATAATGGTCTGAACTTTTTGTCTTTCTAGAAAACGGAATTGTTTCTTTTTTTTTTTCTTTTACTCATTCATGATGTTTTTCATTATTATATTAATAATGAAACAATATTATTACTGAACAGCAATACCTGTATGATATATTGGTAAAATTAGCATCAGTACTCATAAACCTTGTCATTGATGCACTAATACTGATAACTCTCCATTGCCTTGTTTAAGATAAGTGATAAAATAGAGAACTATTGCACAAATGATTGTCTACTAGTGTTTGAATTCCGTGCTAGCTATTGGGTTTATGCAAAGAAATTGTAGCCATGCTCGAGGTTAGTATTTCACTGACTGAATTATTAGGTTGATTTAGCTGTTGCATCAGCAGCGTGTTTCAGTTTTAATATTAAAACATAATTGTACATTCCCAAACGATTGACAATATAAAAGTTTTCTTGCTTGTCAAAGCACCAGATATGGGTATTTTAAAAGGTTTATTTCCATTTGGTATATAATCCAGTTTGTATTTTGAAGGTTTAAATTATAGGTGTAGTGGAAGGCATTTTTACTACTCCGGTGCTTTGGGAATTCTGAATATTGTAACACACACTATTAGAATCAGTGTATTGTATCATTACGTATTATAGATAAACTCATATACCACTAATGTGAGAGGAGTTATAAAACTGAAATAGAATAATAATTTTTTTTTCTGGTTTCTCTGGTGCTTTATGCACTTCATTTACTAAAACACATAAAATGGTCAGTAAAATATTTACTAGGACTTTGAAAGTCTCTAAAGGCATAAATTAAATTTTGTGGTATCTCTAGTTTTCTATAAAGCCCCTCACTTCAAGATACAACAGTCTGGCTTTTTCTTTCTTTCCTTTTTAAACATTTTTAATATGAGGCTGTGTACCTGTTAAGGTTATTCTGCTTCAGTCTAATAGGACAGAACATTTCCATTTTTTCATGAAACCTTAGAATTTTTGGTATAGTTTATTGATGAAATATTACAAACTATGCAGTGCTTCAAAATTATTTTAGATAAAAATTTATAAAACTTTTACATATTTTTTACAAACAGCGTAGTTGAGTCTACATGTTTCTTTAGCAGCAGGCCTTTCTAAAACTGAGACATCTCCAATATTCTTCGATTAGTAGATTCTCTTTTGTGCCATTATTGTACATTTCTCCATCTTATTTTACTGACTATTCTTCCTTCCAGTCACCAAAGGCCACTTTTGGTCCCCAGACCTCTACCTCTTGTTTTGGAGGATCCATGACACATTATTTACATGAGGAAGATTTGAGACTTAAAATGCACATGTGATAGCTTCCAGAAGAAAGGAGAAACTAATAGATCAGCAGCGCAATCAAATAAAAACTGATGCACTTTCAATCACTTGGTTTTCTGGCACCATTTGGGAAATGACTCAAAGCACGAGGAAGTCTTTTCAACCCTATTGCTCTTTTTACGGGTGTGATTGTCTACCCCATCTAAGGTGAAGGGCTGGTCCTGGCAGCTGATGCTTGAGACATGCTGTTGCCTATTTTATCTCTAATATGTATCAGTTTGATTTTATTTGTTAAACAAAATAATGCACATTACTTTGAAAGATTGAAAATACCTGTATTTTCAAAGTAAAATGGTTCTTTTTCTCCCTCTAACCCCATTCCCTAAATCACTACAGACATACAGATGACCATGTGAGAGTTTAACTTATATTATCTTGTATTAAACAACTATCATACTATTTTAATTCAATTATTCATAAATGATCTCTTAGAAATAGTAAATTGTTAACATTTATGTATTTGTTTGGTCTTCCTTCCATTCCTTTTGAATACAAGGTGTCCATAAAGTTAGTGTGTGATTTAAAAAGTTGCACACAAACTTTATGGATGCCCTGTGTTTCTTGTTATATGAGTCATAATTTTCAGAAACAATCACGTATTCTGATACGGCTTTTTCCAAGAAATCTGGCCATTTACCCCTAGTGAGGATTAGTTCTATCCATCACTTTTCTTAATCTCTTCCAGGAATTCATATAAGACAGATTCTATTAACTGACAGTTGCTAGGATATGCACTATTTAAAATGAGTTATTTGAGATCTGACCATTAAGTTCATGAACTCTTACTAGAAAATGTTCTACTTACCTGAATGTTATTGAATATCACTGTGGTCACCTTCAAAGTGCTCCTGTTAGGAACCTATGCACTGATGCCAGTGCCTAGTCACCCCCCAAAGAAATTTTGGGTCTCTTTTTCTGGCATGGCTATTAGAGCTGTTGTATGGCCCTCAATATCCCGAATGTCATCAAAATGTCTTTGTTTCAATATTTACTTCATATTTAAGGAAAGAAAAAAGGGGCCAGATCAGGTAAGTAGGGAAGGTATTCCAATACAGTTACTTGTTTGCTGGTTAAAAACTCCCTCAGAGCCAGTGCTGTGTGAGCTGGTGCACTGTTGTGATGCAAGAGCCATGAGTTGTTGGCAAAAGGTTCAGGTCATTTCGTCTAACTTTTCAAGCAACCTTTTCAGCAATTCTAAATAGCAAATTTGGTTAACTGTTTATCTAATTGGTACAAATTTATAATGAACAATCCCTCTGATATTAAAAAAAAGTTAGCAACATCGTTTTAACTCTTGATTTGGCCTGATCAGATTTTTTGGTTATGGAGAATTAGCTGACTTCCACTGTGTACTTTGATACTTTGTTTCAGGGTCCTATTGGTGCACCCATATTTCATCACCAGTGATTACATGGTCCAAAACATCAGCTTGCCTCTCCAAAAGGTCTTGGCAAACTTCAACTATCTTTTGCTTTTTTCTGTTGGTGAGCTCCTTCCAAACCATTTTTGCACATACCTTTCTCATACCAAGATTTCAGTTAAGATTTTCCTGTTTCTCTAGTGATGCTTACTTTGTCTACTGTGCATGCCACAACCAGCCAAAGATTCTGATGCACAATTCATTGAATGTTTACAATTCTTTTCAGTTATGCTCATTACTGGCTGACCTGACTTTTCTTCCTCAGAGTCTCCTTCTCTCCCCTAAGAAAAATGTTTAATCCATTTTTACACTGCCATTTCCTTCATGGTCTTATCTCTACAAACTTGGACCAACATGTACCTGGTTTCACTTCCACTCTTGCCAAGGTTAGCAAGAAATTAATGAATATTTGTTTGTTGCTGTACCTTAAGCTCTGATATTCTTGCAGTGGCACACAGAAACACACAACAATAATGAACACCTCTCAGCAAGACACCACCATGTGTCAGCATGAACACAGTTGTGAGACCCTGCTATGCCAAGGTATGAACCCTTTACTCCCATACTGAGCTGTTTGGACAGGGCTTCCAATATAAGCACACAGTCTCAAGTTCATGAACTTAAGTGTCAGACCTTGTACAGTGCATAACTTAGTGAAGTTTCATTGACATCACTGTTTAGTGGCATGTGTTCACATAAGAGATAAGACGAAGAAACAATAATCTTATTAAATAATTCTTATTTCAAACATATTCTGTAGGAACCAGGTTTTACCAAAAGGATGTCCCATGTAATCAATACATTTCCTTTAGAACTGTTCTAATTTCCTGAAAAACAGCAAAAACAAACACAGGTTTGTGTGAAAAGTCCAGAATAGTATAAAAAGGTCCCGTTCTCTTATTTCACTCATCTCAATCCCTTGGGATAGTGCATGAAATAGCAGCGAGTTCCAAATATCCCCTGCTTGTCTAGTCTTTGAAGCTTTCTTACATATGTTGCTTTGCCCTTCTACATAATCTGTCTCTCAGAACCTACACAAATCATGGTAATCCTTTAGAAAATAAAGTGGGTTACATTGCTTGGGAAAATATCTTTACTTCCCACACCTTGACTTTGAAATAGAAGTCAGTGCCTCTCTTCTTTGTGTCCATGGCATTTGTGGTTACATTTACAATCACATGCATGACATAAATGGGACCTACTTTGTTTACTTTGTTTCCTCTGCCATAATTCTATGCCCCTTGATGGCAGTACATCTGTTATTCACTTATCTATCTCCAATTTATTGAGAATATTTGCTGAATCAAAAATTATACTGACAGATACATAAATTAATCACAATATATAAATATACTTTGTTGATGCATTTGATCTAAAATGGCATTCTTTTACAATCAGAATAGGTCAGGAAAAATTCCTTAGGATTTTTATGAACTTAAAATAAACAATACATATTATGAGTCATAATCTAATTTTTTATTTTTAAATTTTTTTTCAGACAGAGCCTCATTTTGCTGCCCTTATAGTGACATAGCATCTTAGGTCACAGCATCCTCGAACTCCTAAGCTCAAGCAGGCACCTGCCATAATGCCAGGCTTTTTTTTTTTTTTTTTTTTTTTGCAGTTCTTGGCCAGGGCCAGGTTTGAACCCACCACTTCACCTCTAGTATATAGGGCTGGTGCAATATTCCTTTGAGCCACAGGCACCTCCTGTACAACCCGATGCCAGGCTACTTTTAGAAATAGGATCTTGCTCTTGCTCAGGTCAGTCTCAAACTCCTGAGCTCAAAGCCATCCATGTATGTTGGCCTCCCAGAGTTCTAGGATGACAGGCATGAGCCACTATGCCTGACTAGAATAATCCAAATTTTTAAATTACCAGATGTATCTCTCTGTATATATTATTAGGCAAAATAAAAATTAGAAACTGTAGCAGGAAAAAAAAAGGTGTATATTTTCAGAGAAATGTACTGGCAATTGTTATTGTAAAACTGTTACTTAAACATATTTTCAAATGGCACTTCTTTAAGCTATGTTGAAAGAACATTATTCAAGAGTCAGAGCCAGGAAAATTAGGAGTACTCAAGACAAACATTCAGCTGGAAGTGATTTTTAACACCAAGAATAATTTGACAAAAACCTTCTAGTATACACTTTAAACCTAGTTCTGTAGGTCTTTATCTCTGTTACCTCTTGGCACAATAATGTTGTGTAACAAATCACCCTGGATATTCTAGTTTTAAAATAAATAAGCATCCATTTCGTTCATCCCTGTGGGGTTTGGCTAGACTTAATGGGATCCTTCATTTCCCTCTCTCATCCCCCTATCCCACAGGCAGTGATTCCTCTGGTGTATCTGTGCAAAATAAACTGGAAAGATTCTTAAAGGAAGTTACCCTTCTACATGCCATTAAAGACATTCTGGATTCATGGGAGGAAATCAAAATATCAGCATTAGCAGAAGGGTGGAAGAAGTTGATTCTAACCCTCATGAATGACTTTGAGGTGTTCAAGACTCCCTGTGGAAGAAGGGCAGCTGTGGATGGTGAGACATCTGTGATGATTTTGCCTGGGCTCTTTCTAATTTGGGGCAGTGGATTGGCTGGTGGTGTTCTAACATGTCTGTGCTGGAGAAACTGGACTATCTCCCATGTGTCTTCATCTATAGTAGGCTATCCTAGATGTGTTCTCATGGCAAATGCAGAGAAGAAAAAACACAGCAGACACTCGTCAACACTTTTAGAGTTTCCCCTTAGTCACAACTGCTACAATCTTATTGTTCCAAGCAAGTAATATGGCTACAATCAGAAAAAACGGACAGGGTTATAAATTGCTATAAAATTATACTGCAAACATGTGGAAGGGTAAGAATCAGAGTCATTAGACTCAGATTAGATTCAACGTACTATGATTATTTACAGTCCCATCATATGCATAATATGCTCACTTTTTTCTCAGCATCTCAAAATTTCACCTAATCCCATAGCCAGACTCAAAATCCAAGATCTCCTGATCCACAAAAGGGATAAATAGTGATCCTCCTGATTTAGGGATGATCAACAAAAAGGCAAGGTATTTGCACCCCCTGTGTTCCATACATACACACACACACACACTCAGACACAGTATAAGACAATGGTCAAACAGAAATAGGATAATTGCAATAAACATTCCCATTCTCCAAAAGAAGAAAAAAAAAGTAATGAAAAGTTACTATTTGGCAGCACCTGTAGCTCAGTCAATGTATTGAGCTGTGATGCCATGGCACTATACCAAGGGTGACATAGTAAGAATCTGCCTCAAAAAAAAAGGAAAAGAAAAAAAAGAAAGAAAAGTTACTATTTATAATTCTGAAATTCTGCTGAGCAAATGGAGTCAAGTTCTCCCACTCTGGATAAGCCCCCAGTTCTGTAACCTGCCAGTGGTTCACAGTTTATTGTTTGCCATATCCATTGACTCTACATTTGGGACATCCTTCTTTGTCCATCTCATTATGGACTGAATGATTGTGCCTCCCTCCAGTCATATATTAAAGCCATAACCCCAAGAGGATAATGTTTTGGAAGTGGGACTTCTAGAGGATAATTAGGCTTAGATGAAGTCATGAGGATAAGGCCCCATTATGGCATTAGTGTTCCTATTTTTTAAAAAAGTGAGAAAAGAATGAGACACTCTCACTCTCTCTCTATTTCTCTCTCTCTCACTTTCATGTGAGAACACAGATGGAAGGCAGCCATCTGAAAGCAAGGAAGAGAGCTGCTTTCACCTTGATCTTGGACTTCCCAGCCTCTAAAACTATGAGAAATAAAAGTCTGTTGTTGAAGCGGCCCAGTCTGTGTGTGGTATTTGTTCTTCAGGCTGTGCATAGCAGCCTGATTAGGCCAGTGCATTCCATTACCTTCCATGACTACATTTAAGGTGGCGGTTGGGAAGTGCATTCTTTGAACAACATTCCCAGTCCTTTTTTTTTTTTTTTTTTTTTACCAGAATATCATGGAGACTCCAGAGACTTTTTCACATTTTCAGTATGTTTTGCTTTTTTTAGTCCAGGCTAGGGTTGGTCTTGTTGACATCAGAACTTTGTACATGTCTTGTGAATTTGAGTCTATTTCATGCTAATGGGCAAGAAAGCCACATTCGTACTTGTTTTCCACACAGGCCTTTCAAACTCACTTTATACATTGCTATTTTAGGCAAGCTCATAGATACCTAGAAACTCTTGCTTCCAACTGAGAGGTCCACTAGGAATTGTCTTAATTCCAGCAAGGATTACACAGCCACACCATCAATTTTGTCCATGATCCCTGAGGGAGGCAGCATTCTTTGACACTTTTATCACAGGAAAAGCTGGTAAGAAGAAAGTCTTATTTTTTTTACCACAGTAAGTTCAGGCCTTGTATGTGTAATTTCAATTATTTTCTGTGTTCATCTCTTTCTTATATTTTGTCACACACAGCAAAAGTTAGATGCACTTTTGGCATTACTGCCTTGGGAATATCCTTGATCAAATCCAAACATTTTGTGGTTATATTTTTATCTTCTGTTATCATCAGCAAAAGTGCTGCCAAAGATATCCCTACCACCATGGGTCACTGTATTTCCTGTGCTTATATCAGTTTCTCATCACTCTTAAATGACTACAAGAGCTTTCTCGCCATCTGGTTCCAAAATTAATACCACTTATTTTGAGTTTCAACTCCAGCTAGTTCTCACTTTTAGTATCAGTGGATACACTAATTATCTTTGTCACAGTGTTACTGATTACCAACTATCCCAAAACTCAGTATTATAAAACATAAATAAATGTTTAAGTCATAAGTCTTCAATTTCTTTAGCTCCCAAGTGTGCTGTGTGATCAATGTATTTAATAGCTGTTTGCTTTTGGTCTTGGCACGGTTATCTTATGCACGTGAGGTCAGCTAAAGGTCAGTTAGGCACCTCTGCCACTCTTTGCTGGGGTTTCCCATGTATTTGGAGGTCAGAGGAATGTTGGATGATCGAGGATGGCTTCTGCAAAGACAAATGAAGTGACTTGCCTGTGCTCTACGTGTTTTATCATCCAGCAGGCTAGACTAGGATTGGTCTTATGGTTCAGATGCAGGAATAAGAATAGAATGAATTATGCAACTATGTTTTCAAGCCTCAGCTGCGTCGCCGGCTATCAACATCCTATTGGCCAAAGAATGTCAAATGACAAAATTTGGAACCAAGCAGCCTGTGAATGGATTCCACCTCTTGATGGGAGCAGCTTCAAAGTTACATTGCAAAGGGAGTAGATATAGCAAAAGGTAGAAATCTGAGTCATTCTAGGATTACACCACAGCTTTATGCCTCTAGTTTCCTAGATTTAGCTAGTTAGACTGTGATGGGAGGATGGTTTCTTTCCTAAAGTGAGCTCACTCATGGTATCTGTTAGAAAAATCAAACTAAACGTGACTGGAACAAGCGTGAAGTACATGCATCACTTAGAATTGGGGGGACTTCCTAGGGTAAGATAAACTTAAGAAATAACTTTGGTGCTTCATCAATTTTCTCAGGGATCCATCTTTATTTTTTTCTACATGTCTCTGGAACCACTTGCTATCTTTGTTAAAATATCAGACATCTGACAACTGGGGTCACATATTTCCCATTCACACCTGATAGCAGAAAGAGTTCTTCCAAACAACTTTTGAAGCTTTTAAACGGCTCTGATTTTGGTCCTGTGATCACTCCTTCCTAATTTCAGCCAGGAATATGTCCCAATTATATCCTTCCTTGGAAGCTTAGAGCCAAATTTTTTCCATAGCTTAATGTGATGAGAAAAAATTTCTAAATTGAATGAAGAGAAAAGAAAGTAGCAAATGTCAAGTGACCAACAAATATATGTCCACTGCCATTTACACAGCAAGGTGTCAACAGTACATTTCCTCATTCTTCATGGAGAAAAGTTCTTGGAATACATTTTGCATCACAGTTGGGATTTGGTTAAATGTTGATTTATTTTTAACAAGCTTAATAGTTTACTAGTTCTCAAGAAATATACAAAACTGAGAATGTTGATAATCTATATTGTATGAATGCTAAGATGTTCAGTTAGTCTTAGCCAGAGTGAATTTATTACTCTTTCTTCACTTTACTCCATATTCTGTTAGTGTGTGTATGTGTGTGTGTGGTTATACATATATTTTTATGCTTGTATAACAGAATATTTAATCGCGGGAATCTTCTGGATAGTACTTAGTTAAAATGCAGATTACTAGATCAAAGCAATACTACCTAGTTGGAAACTCTGAAGATAAAGATAAGGGAATATTTTTAATAATCTCTTTAAAGAGAGTCTTGTCAACCCAAACCTTTGGAACCACTGATTTTGTGATTTAGTTAACAGGAAGCAGGAATGGTTTGTTCAGCACACTGGAGGATGTGTCTTAGCTGGTTGAGAAGACCCCATTCTTTCCTCAAATAAATAGAGCACTTTTATTTTATCTCATTAAAAGTTTTTTTTCCTTCTACACGTCTTTAAAAATGGTGCTAAGAAAACATTTTTCTTGAACATAGCTCTGCCTTTTTTTTTTTTTTTTACTAATCCATAATGCTTTTTACGGCCAGGGAGAACAATTATAGTAAACTCCTCCTTCCACTGCAAATCATTTATGAAACCTGCTTAAGTACTGTCAAGCGTAGATTTATAGATTGCTAAGTCATTTGCTGTGGTTTCTGTAAAACCTAGGATAGATTCAACCGTATCCGATTGTTACAGTATTTCAAAAAGCAAATTGCTTTATATATTTTGTGACAGGATATCTTCATGACTTGTCAAACAACTTAAGAGTTTTGTTATTTTTATAATGTCTGCATTTATTTATATGTCACTCGTTATTGTTCTGAATAAATCTGCTCATAACAACATAAAACGATATTTTGTATTCTCCATGTCTAACAGGGCATATACTTCCCTTTTGTAAATATATCAGTTATATACAAACATGTACACACTCAAGATTTACACATAGTATATGAAGAAGCTCTCATATAGACAAACAAAGTATGGAAGAGTGATAGCTATTATGTCAAGTGTTCTAGCAAGGTATGCCCTTTTTTCCTTCTTGTTCCCCTCAAGTAGCAATAACACTCATCTTTATTATATAATTTGATTTTTGTTAAGAAAAATGTTCTACTTGCTCTCCTTGCAATCCCATAAATTGTATAAATTTATCTTCTTTTTGCAGATTAAAAAACTAAGAAGACAAGCAACTGTCCTGGCTCAAAGAACCAGTAATTTACAATAATTATTTTATGTTAGAAGAGATTTAGAAAATTTTCTAGAACCTCACAGAGAATTCCCTTACACCTCCCTCTTTGTTAACTTTACAGTAGCTCATTTGTCACAACTAAGAAATGAATGATGATGAATTATTATTATTCAGTGCTTGGACTTTATTTGTATTTCTCTGGTTTTTATTTCATGTTCTTCTTTTGGTTGTACAATCCAGTCCTTTGGCTCCTAGAAGTAGAGTCTGTAGGTTCATCTAAACTTTGTGTCAGTTTCTCAGATTTTCCTTGTTTTTGGGTGACCCTACAGGTTTCAGAGTACTGGCTGGATAGTTTGCGGAATCATCTTCAATTAAAATGTCTCTGATGTTTTTTTCAGGTTTACTGGGTTTCAGATTATGGAGAGGATGACCACAAAGTGCCATTCTATTTATATCACATGAAGAAACATATATGAAAAAAATTAAGCCAAACATAGATTCATCCTGATGTCTCAAGTTTTCTTCTATAATAATAAATGCAGTCTATTCTAGCATTTTCCACTTGCTTATATCTAATCCCTCACTTAATTGGCTCCAACTGTATGCCACTCTTTTACTTATTTGTTCAATCCCAGCACAGATGAGCACTGGTTTCAGAATTATTCTCCATGGGAAGACATTTCAGAGATGTTCCTTAGTGAGACAACTTTACCAATTCTAGTGCTTACGTATTCTTTCTCTTATCTTTAGTGCTATGGCCTCCAATTATTCTTTTCCTGAGTCACTTAGGTTAACTCCTTTTCTCTCAACCCCTTTAGTAAGTTATATCATACATTTTTAGCAGAGTTAAATGATTTTGTCAAAGTTTGCATTCCATCCTAAAATCCTCCAATCTCCTAAATAATTTTTTAAAAGTTACTATACATTATAGTTCATGCTCTGCCCTATGCTGGCATGTGTCTGCTACAATTGTATCATAGAAAAGTATTTGACAGTCCTAAAAAAAATCCCCTGTGTTTCACCTATTCAACCATCGCCAACGTCCTGGAGACCATCAATCTGTTCTTCTTCTGCCATTTTCCTCCTTTGATAACTTCATACAATGGGTACATAAGAGTATGTAACTTTTCCCAGTTAGCTTCCTTCTCTTAACAATATGCATTTATGATCCATCCATGCTGTTGCATGGCTGATAGTTCATTTCTTTTTGACACCGAGTGGTGTTTTGCTGTATGAATGCACCCTGGGCTGCTTATCCATTCTCCTACTGAAGCTCTTCTTTGTTGCTCCCAGTTCTTTTGTAATTATGGATAATGCTTGCATAAACACCATGTGCAGGGATTTATGTGGACAGTGTTCAAATGATTTGGATAAGTATCTAGAAGCATGATTACTGGATAGTTTGGTAAGACAATGTTTGGCTTTATAGAAACACTGCCACTCTGAAAGTGGCTGGACCACTTTCCATGACAACCAGCACAAATGAGAGCTATTGTTGTTTTGTGCCCTTGCCAACAATAAGTATTATCCATTTCCGTTTATTCATTTTGCTTTGTTTTATTTGATTTCATTTTTCAAATGAAATGTATATTTGTTGAAGATACATAAATGGAAAATGAGCATTTGAAAATATGTTCAAATAATTGCAACATATAAGCGTGAACATCTTTTCAAATGCTCATTGCCATTTATGTATATTTTTTCTGTGAAGTGTTTCTTCAGATTTTTTGGCCCTTAAAATTGTATTGCTTTCTTATGAGTTTAAAGAATGCAGTGTATATTCTTGATTCAAATCTTTTACTGGATATGCCATTTGAAAATGTTTTCTGCAAGTATGAGGATTTTGTATTTTTGGTGTATATTATGAAATTTGCTCTGGTTTATTTTTTCTTCTCTTTTTATATGGATGTTTCATTTTCTCTACTATGATATGTAGATGTTTATTCTTCATTAATTTGCTTTTATGCCTTTATCAAAGATCAGTTCATTATATTTTCAGGGACAAGTTCCCGGGTCTTCTACTCTGTTCTGTTTATCAACATGTCTATATTTGTGACAATGTCATGAAATCTTGTTAAGGCTGGCATTGTAGTGGGTCCGAACTTTGTACTCTAACTGTGACCATTCATTTCAGAATTATGATGGCTATTCTAGGTCCTTTCCTTTTTCTTCTCAATTTAGAACCAGTTTATTAATATCTACAAATAACTTACTAAGAATTTGACAAGGATTGTTGAATCTTTAGATAAAGTTAGAAAGAACTGGCATTTTGCTAAAATTGTTTTTCAGTCCATGAACATGTAATATCTCTTCATTTAATTCAACCATTATTGACTTCTCATTCTATGATGTTTTTTCTTTATATGTATCAGACACCTATGTTCTTAGGTTTATAACTAAGTCTTTAATTTTTTGTGTGGTGCAATTTTAAATGCTATATATATACTAATTCAAATTCTTTCCTGCAGGTATATAGGAAAGGAACTGACTTTTGAAAATTGATCTTGTGTCTTATGACTTTTCTGTATACACTAATTCCAGTTTATTTCTATTTTTGGTAATAGACTGGGTTACAGATTATGGAGAGGATGAACACAAAGTGCCATTCTATTTATATCACATGAAGAAACATATATGAAAAAAATTTGTTTTTTGTTTATCATCTCTATATATTTTATTTACAAATAAAAAGGGCTTAAATATCTTTATTTACAACTTGTATGCCTTTAATTTATTTATCTTTTCTCATTGTATTAGCTAGAACTTCCAGAAAAATAAAGAAAATGAGTGGGGAGAGAAATCATTTTTGTCTTTTCCCTTATCTTAGAGGGAAGAGTTCAGTCTCTCATCATCAGGTAGGATATTAGCTTAAGTTTTCCCATGCATACTTTTAATATATTAACAAAGTCTGTAGGAGACTGAGCACCAGGCTTGTACTAGCAGCCACTGGCTCTTGAAGAAGGTGCTAAGAGTGAGACAATCTCCTAGCTGGCATGGAGATGTTTTGCAGCCTGGAGACAAGCCTTCAAGCAGCTGTCTGCATTAATGAGAGAAGATTAGTAGCTCGTTAGCAAGCGTTATACATTCACAGGGCAACAGGATGGGGAGTTGAGCCCTGGCAGAAAGAGCACTTATCAACCATTAAACATGTGATCCTAGCACATGGGCCTCCACTTCTGTGGTTTGAGGGTTCAACAAAAGGCCAAGAGAGAGGTTTCTTGGGGCTCTCAGAGAACAGACCTGAAGCCCACCTCTTGCAGGAATGTACCTTCAATCCATGTCCTGGCTGCTTTTATTTGCACAGTGACAGGTGCCATAGCGGGCAGGGACAAATGGCATAGTCAGCAGGATATGATACAATCTGGACCAGGTCACAGACCAAAAGGGGAAATTACACTCAGAGTCAGTGAAACCTTTGACAAATGGCAAGAGGAAATTTCAGACAAAGGGGGAGCTACTTTTGGGTTAAGTGTGACCTTTGGTCTCTTTGAGTCAAAGGGGGAGCAGCGCTTGGGTTAAGTGTGACCTTTGGTCTGTTTTAGTCAAAGGGGGAGCCATGCTCAAAGTAAGCAGGACCTTTTGGCAATCAGCAGCGTTATGTGGAGTCATTTTGTTCGTCTCAGTGATGTGCCTGTGTTTGTTTGTCTGTCAAATTGTGAGAGCTCATTCTGTAAATCAAAGGAATTCCTATGAAGCAGTGAGACCTTTTATCAAATAGTAAAAAAGAAACCAAGGAGGAGAAGCACTGCGCAGAATAAATGGGACCTTTGGCAAACAAACAAACAAACAAAAAAAGGGTGTTTAATTTCATTAAGAGAAATTAACAGTAACTTAAAAGAAAGAGCCTGAGGCACAAAATATAACTTAAAGGGTTTATTTGAGCCAAAGGAAGAACAATTGCCTAAAAAAAATCAGAATTCAGATTAAATAGTCAGAAGACCGGTTGAATAACCTCACAGTTAAAAATCACTGGGGCCCAACCTGGGTCCAACCTGGGGCCCATGGGCAAAAAATATGAGTATGGGGTTTTAAGCAACCTGTTTCCAATGGAAAACCTGATATGTCTTATGAGAACCTGATAAAGTATTAACCTAGTAATGTACTACAAAGGAGTTAAGGTTTTGCTTATATCATTATAGAACATCAAGAGAGGCAGTGGCTGTCTGCTCCCTGCATCAAGCCTCAACATGGGCAAGAAACCTTGTGAGTCTTAAGGATTTTCTAAGTAACATCTAATTATGTGTCTGTAAATGTTGATTTACTAATTAGTTGATAGATAGCAAAACCCATTTGTGATTAATGTTGCTTGTTGATGTAATCTTTTGCAGTAGTTTGGCTTAGCATGTCAGTCTTATGCTAAACATAATTTGAGGTGGATACAATTTAAACAGAATGAGAGACTTAAAATACTAAGAAGTTAAAGTTTCTAGCATAACTGTCTTGAGCGCATTAAAAATGTTTTCAGATTTATAAGTTGTGTCAACATCTAGCTACTGACGAGGATGTTAAAAGGACAATTCAAAAACATCAAGACCAACTCTAGATCTGTATATTTGGTAAATTAGAGAAACAAATTCCTTATAAGATACAAACTACCAAAATGCATTTCAAAGAGACAATTATTTTCATTCACTATGAAACCTGGATCAACCTCCTCTGAGGAACGTCTAACTGCCCCCCACCCCATCATCGTACAGGTCCAGTTTCAGGAGGAAGTAGCTTGGAGAGGTCAGCATGGAAAGGTCCTTTTCCCAGTGGCAGTTGGGAATTCAAAGAGGCAGGATTGATACAGGATTCCACCCTTTAGGGAATCCCCCATTATCTAGGCCTGGGTGAGGTCAGCATGCATCCTCTAGGCTGTACCAAGATCAAGAACAAAAGCAGCCTGCTTTTGAGGTGGTTGAAATGCAAGGTAATAGACACCAGCAAACTTCTTGTTCCTGGCAATAATTGCATTGACATCAGCAAGGGTGAGAGAATTTCATTTGTTGAACCTATATGGAAGTGATCCCCAGTCCTCTCACCATGAGGAGTGTAATCTGTCACAAGAACTGAAATTATAAACCCTGTCAACAGTGTGGCTACTCCTTCTCCTTTTTCTTCATGAAGGCCCTCACTGGTTTTGTTAGAATAACTTTGTTAATTGTTTTGGGCTTTTTGTTCTTCTACTTAGCAGGAAGGAGAGCTACTCAATAAGAACAACAGACAAAACAGACAACTAAAGGTCTCTCCCTTACACCATACAAGAATATCTTAAATGAAGAAAGAGGGGCATGTAGGAGACTGAGCACCAGGCTTATAGAACCAACCACTGGCTCTTGAAGAAGGCACTGGGATGAGACAATCTCCCAGCTGGCATGGAGATGTTTTGCCAACCAGACACAAGCCCTCAAGTAGCTGCATGTGTTAATAAGATCAGTAGCTCATTAGCAAACAAGTGTTATACTTTGTAACATTCATAGGGCAACAGGTTGAAAGTCAAGCCCTGGCAGAAAGGTCACTGAGCAACCATTAAACATGTGATCCTAGCACATAGACCCCCACTTTTGTGGTTTGAGGGTACAATAAAAGGCTGAGAGAGGTTTATAGGGTTCTGGGAGAACAGATGGGAAACCCACCTCTTGCAGGCATGTACCTTCAATCCATGTCCCAGCTGTTTTTATTTGTGCGGTGATGGGGTGCCACAGTGGACACCAACAAGAGTTCTCTTTTCTTCCAAGTTTGCTTCGAATTTTTTGTTTATCATGAATGAGTGGTGAACTTTGTTATATGTTTTATACATCTGTTAGTATAATCATGTACATTTCTTTCTTTCTTTTTTGCATCCAGATATTATCCACATATGACACAATTTAGTTGTCTAGACGTATAAATAATTCAGTGGAATTTTTTGGTATATTTACAGAAATGTGCAAGACATTATTAATTCCAAAACATTTTTAATACATACCTCAAGAAGAAACCCCTCGCCCATTAGTAGTTATCCATACCCTCTTCTCAGTTTCTGATAATGGCTAATGAGTTACAAATCTAGGACATTATAAATGGGACCATTGGATATATGGTCTTTATGTCTTGCTTCTTTCATTTAGCTTAATTTTTGCAAGTTTTATCCATGAACTTGCACTCAACTTATATACATCAGGAGGATATGGTTTATACTCAGCAGTTCAATAAGTCGATGTTCATCTTAGCTACCAAAAACTCATTAATTTAAAAACAGGCCACACGTTACAATTGGTTCTCTGAACCTATTAAATTTGTTAGTACACCACAGACTATTACAAAGAAGTTAAATGACATAACTGATGGCAGACAAGTAGGGCAAGTGCACAAAATTAGATGCATATTTTTGAAATCAGAATCATGATGAAAGAACAATTAAATTTGATGTTTGGCTAGAATATCAAACCATATATGTCCAAAGGCACTGGAGTTTTTCCTGATTTTTTAAAAAGTTGTCTTCTTTAGGAAATCATAGGCAAGTTCAAAAGGATGGAATTACAAATAAAAAAGTTGTTTGGATTAAAAAAATAATACATACCATGGTTTTACAATTGAGTTTGAGAACTTATCACCTTGTGCTTGTATTGGCAGCATTACACAAACAACTCTATAGAGTTTCATGTTCTTGATATATCAGTGTCTCACAGCTGTGTTCATGTTGACGTGTGGCACTGTTTTGCTGAGTAGCATTCATTATTGTCATTGTGTGCTTCTGTGTGTCATCAAGAGAATGTCAGAGTTTGAATTAGAACAATGAAGAAACATGCATACATTTCTTGTTAAACTTGGCAAGAGTGGAAGTGAAATTGGGGACGTGTTAGTCCAAATCTATATGGAGATGATGTTATGAAGAAAATGGCAGTGTACAAATGAATTAAATATTTATGTGAGGGGAGAGAAAGTGTCCTTGATGAAGTACAGCCAGTAATGATTGAAACTGAAGAGAACATTGTGAAAATTCATCAAAGGGTGTGTCAAAATCATCAGCTGACTGTGAGAAACTTAGCAGACCAAGTTAACATGACAGAAAAACAATTAGGAAAATCTTAACTGAAAATCTTGGCATGAGAAAGGTGTGGGTCTTCTATCACAAAAATGCACTAGTTCTCATGGCACTATCTGTGAGAGAAGTTTGAGCCAATAAACAAATAACTGTATTGGTACACCCTCCTTTCTCACCTGATCTGGGTTCCCAAAGACTTTTTATTTACCTGAAGATAAAGATGAATAAAGGAGAATATTGAAAGAAAGACATTCTGATGACATTCAGGACAGTAAGAATAATAAGATGACAGCTCTAATGGACATTCCAGAATAAAGAGTTCCAAAATTGCTTTGGCAGACAGACTAGGTGCTAGCTTCAGTGCATAGCTTCCTCCCCAAGGGGAGGACTTGAAAGGTGACCATAGTGATATTCAGCAGTGAGGTATGTAGCACTTTTTCTAGGATGAGTTCATGAACTTAATTGTCATATCTCCTAGATTTATACACTCACACACACATATATGTATACACACATACAGACATACATACACACAACTAATTGAGGAAAAGGAGTGGTGACCAAGTCAGGAATTCCATTAGTGTCTCCCATGAAGATATAAATGCCTCACAACCTGGATTAGGCTAGTAGACTTTGTCTTGGAAGAAAAACAAAACTCAGTGAATCTGAAAAAGTACATTATATCATCTTTTGTTTGCTGTCATTATAAATTTTTTATTAAGAATCTACCATTGGAAAACTCTCTACCATGTTTGCTGTATATTTTTGCTTTGATATAAATCTGAATATGTACATAAATACATACAGTTTCTATAAAATTTTAATATATTTATCATGTTATTGACAGTTCTAAGAAAGTGGGGCTTAATTCTTCAAGTTTTCACGTTAAAAACTAAAAGCAATACCCAAAAAACAAAAAAGTAAGTGTAGGGAATTTTCCCCTTGAACCTAGAAATTAGGATTTTAATTGTTTTCATTAATAAAATATGTCAACCTTCAAATTGTGTGTCTTTATAGAGACTAAATATCATGTTATATACCATATATTTGAAATAACTTTTATGAATTAAACATCTTTTAGATTATCCTGCTTTTATATATTCTGGACCCAATTCAATAGCTTAAAGTGAAAGTTTGCTTTTGTTTAAATTCCCAGTTTTCTGGCATAAAAGTTGACAATCTCTCTAGAGTTGTGATGTTAACAGAGTTCAATAAGTCCATGAACAAGGAGGACTTTTCCTGCTGTCCTCATAGACAGGTTCAATTAATAAATGGAAATGATCAAACTCATGTTTGAGATTCCAGGATTCTCTGAGTCTAAAATCTCTGACAGATTCTGCTAAAGAATTTTGGTTTTGCCTGTCATTCTTAGATAGGTAAGTAACAAGTAACTAAAAAAATTGCCAAACCCAAAGTTCCTTTTGGTCTTAACTTTCAAGAAACTCTCAGAAATTATCAACATAGCCCACTACACTTTCCTTCTTAAAACATGCTTTTCTCTTTTGTTTTTAATTTCAGGGGGCTAAAAAACACAAACCTGGGCATCCTCACTCCATTTCATTCAATCACTCTACTCAAAATTACTATTTTTTTAGGAGTTTATTATTGCTGCTATCTACTACTTTACTGTAAGAATATAACACAATCTGTTCATTCAAGGTTTGTTTTGTATGAATAGTAATACTAAGGTCATCTGTGTACACTGCAGCACAGAACACATACATGTATTCCTAGCAACTATATACTTATAGGAGAAACTGAAGAAGTGTTTTGCATATATTTACTTCTTTTTTATGAGACAAAGTCTTACTCTGTCACCCTGGGTAGAATGCTGTGGCATCATCATAGCTCACAGCAACCTCAAACTCTTGGGGCCAACAATTCTCTTGCCTCAGTCCCCCCCAGTACCATAACTATAGGTGCCCATATAGGCGAAAGGCCTATATGCCTCTGGCCAAAAAAGCTGTTTGAGAGAAAGCAGTGAAAAGACTTTGTGCAGGCATACTTGTGAGAAATGGAGGCAGAATCCCATATGGCCAGATTGGTTGCGGGCTTAAAAACCCCCTGACCTAAGGTCGGCCTGGTCAGTTGTGGGCGTAAAACCCCCCTGACTTAAGGCCCACTTGGGAGCGAAGGTTTCCACACAAATTTCTGTATGCCCTAGAAGTTTCTTAATTATGCCTCATTTTTAAGATCAAAGTTACTGCCTCCAAATAGCAAGGTCAGTAGAACAGAATTTCAAAAAGTCTCTTTCCTCCATTGGCTCAGTCTTCATCAGACAAGAACAAAAGAAGTAATGACTAACAACATGTTCTCCATTAAGTTATGTTCAACTGGGTTATGTTGAAAGGGTTATGCTTAAAGGTGTCTATTGGGTGGATTATCAGATTGCTAGGAAGGAGCTGCTTACAAGGTAGGTAGTCACAAGATGTTTAAATGGATTAATGAAGTCATTGAGGTCCAGTGTGCATGTGCAGAGGGATTGTAATGAATATTAATGAGGTCATTGCTGTATAATACGCATGCACAAGATTGATTATATAAACCAACAGTAAATAAAGCTTGCCATTTTGCCTGAGCGAGCAGATGGCCACCTTTATTTAAAACACAGTTTCAATAAGTGTACTTACTCTTTGCTATATCACATGAGACCCTAACAGTAACATCCTTATGGCAACATGCCCACCATAATGCCCAGCTAATTTTCTATTTTTAATAGCGAAAGGGTCTCACTTTTTCTCAGGCTGGTCTCAAACTCCAGAGCTCAAGCAGTCCACCTACCCTGGCCTTCCAGAGTGCTAGGATTAGCCACCACACAGCCCATGTATTTACTTAGTAAATATTATCAAAGAATTTTCCAGAGTGATTGCTCAAATTCATGGCCTCAACATTGCATAAGAATTGTTTCTTTACATCTTTGCTAAAATCTGCTACTGTCATTATTTGTAATTTTCAACATTCTTTTGCATATAAAGGGTTTATCATTTACATTTGCATTTCTATGACAAAGACAATGAAACAAATACCTTCTCATATGTTTTTTTGGCTATTGGGTATTTGCTGAAGCCCATGTACAAGACTTTTCTCCCTTTCTATGAGCTGTTCACCTTCTTTGTGTAGATTTTGAAAGTATACAAGGAAGTTGTTCAGAAGAGAATGCTATTTTTTTCTATATTCTCTGGAAGTGATTGTGTCTTATCAACTTCATTTCCTACTTAAAATATTGTGTCAGTTTATCAGCTATGTACACTGGGCCTAAATTATTCTGTGAAGTTTATATGCATTTGACTTTACTAGTAGCTACTATTATTCAAAATATTTTTTGTATTTTCTTAAATCGTTATTAGTAAATTTTGGTTTTATAAGTATTCATAATTACATTTAAATTTTCATTATTTTAATATTTTTCATAATGCCCTATTATTTCTTCAATAATGGTAATATATATTTCTATTTTTTTATTTTCTTAATTACTTTTTCCCTTATTCAGGTATAATAAAAGTTTATTACTTTTATTTGACTTTTTGGAAAGAATCAACCTTTTGTTAAATTTTATATTATAATATATATTTAGTTTTTTATTTTACTAATCTCTTACCTTTACTAACATCAATAATTTATTATTTTACAAATTAACTTACCACTAATTTTCTATATTGCTATAGTAAATAGCTAGGGTTTTGATTTTAAATTTTTTTAACATATACTTACGTGCTTTTAGTCTTACACATTTTTTTCCCTGAAACATAACTTCAGCTTCATTGAATATATTTTATTGTATATTTATTATAACTCATTTATAAATAGTTTCTCATTTTTATTGAGGTTTCAATTTTATCTCATAGATTATTGGAAAAAATATGCCTTAATATTCATTAACTCTAGCCTCTGACTGTTAGCATTATTGATGTGCTTTTTAGAACAGTATTTTGGTTTTATTTTATTTCTCCTGGTCATCTTTTAAAGTTTTCTTTTTTTCCTTTAAGTTTTCATTAAGTTTTTCATTATGTGCAATACAATTCTTCTTTGACTTGAGTCTTACTTGAATTTTGAAAAGTATCTGCTTATATAGCTTCATGTTTATGGTTGTAAAAGAAATCATTGTGCACTATTTTCATAAACTTGGGGTAGGAAGAATTTTTGAACAGGGTAAATATCTGGCTTACAAATGCATATATCCATTTATGATGTCTTGAACTTATGCTCTTTTTTCCTGGGTTTTTACTCTTTTATTTTTATCCTGGTTCAATCTGAATACTGTTATTTGATTTATTTTCTGGCAAACTACTCCTTTCTTTACCACTGTCCAATCTGATGTCCAAACCTATCAATGGAAATATTTTCAGCAGTATTTATGTATTTTTATGCTTCTTAAATATCTATTTGAATTTTTATATAATTTTAGGTTTCTGATGAGATCATTCATCTTCTTACCTAATTTAATGAAATCAATCAGATATTTTAAAATGCATTTCTTTTAAGTCCAATATTTGACTCTTCTATACCCCATGTCTATTGTTACTACTTTTCTTTCAATTTTTCTGTTATGTTTTATCTTTTTAGATTCCTAGTTATTGTTAGCCAAGTACAAATCATTGTGAATGAATTATTGCTTGGATAACTTAAGAAACTGAATGATATTATAATGGGTAGGAGGGAATTACATTTGTTTTTAGCAGATGGTTAAAATAGGGACAGAAAATCATACTGTACTGAAATTGATGACACAATCCTATCATTAGGAAAGCTGGTCTAGACCTTCAGTGTAAGAATTAAAATCTTGAGAAAACCTGTTCTTTAATTTTTTGTCCTCCATAAGACTATCAAAACTCTGCTTTCACTTCAGCATCTCTACCTCTGATTTCCTACTAACTTTTCATCTCCTAAGTATCAGCTTTAGAATCAGTATATGGTAGATTTTAAAACACAGAGAGAAGCCTGTGAATTCATCAAATAAAAAGTATTAGAACTAATTTACCCAGATTATGAAATATTAGGTCTTTTTTTTTTTTTTTTAATATCAATCACTGTTGTATAATGAGCTTTCAGGGCAAACTGTTACTCTAAAATCTGAAAAGACAGGTAAATTCAGACTCTCAGCTCAGATCTGCTTACCTGGAGCAAAAAGCTCCTGGAGCTATAAACTGGTAAGAATACTTAAAATGGTAATTCAGACAAATTGCTGGAGGCTGAGTGTGGCATGACACTGGGTATGATAGTCTGACACTTCTGAGGTCTGCCATTTTAGGGAGACCCCATACTTTTGTGGGCAGACTTTATTTATTGGAAACCTATCATATTCTCAAGGAAGAGAGGTAGGAAAGAATTCCTTTAAGGTTGTGGCAGGAAGCAGGCTAGGTGGGAGAAGAGTTATCTAAAGAATCTGAGGCTTCTCTGTAACAAAGCCTAGAACTCCAGGAAAAAGACCTTACTAAATTCATGCCCCAGAGCTATGAGAGAACAGCATTTCATTCCCTCCGGTTCACTGTCTTGCTTAAGCATGGCATAATAATATTTTGATCCAAAATAGCATAGTGTCTGCATACAGTGGACCCACAAGATTAAAATGGACCTGAAAGATTTCTAACATCTACTCTTCTCATAGCCATTGTTAAGTCATAGCATAACACATTACTCATGTGTCTGTGGTGACATTGGTATAAACAAACCTACTGTGCTAATGAAAGGGCCAGACCAGCGCCATTTTGTCATTTACTACATAAGCTCTGTTCCTAGCCCCTCCACCTCCCTCCAGCCCAAACACCAGGTAAACCCTCAAGGCCACCTCCTGCTGCCTCCCCCATCCCTGGCTGCACAAATTACTGAGCCACTGAGTAAGTCAGCTCAGGCAACAAATTACCATATCAGGCAATAAGTCCCCGACTGCCACCTTAGGCAGACAGCTGCCAAAATAGGCAGTATCAGTTTCCTTGAACAGCTGCCGTAATAGGCAATAGGTTTCTGTCTCCTAACAGCTCCTATAATAGGCAATAAGTTTCTACTTCCTTGAAATTCAGGTATTCTCCTTCAACTACCTAATTAGGCTACACCACCTCTAGCCCCAGTTAAGAAATCCCCCACCCCTCACCTGTACCAATCCAAATCCTTCTTTACTAACAAAATCATCAACCACCAATGCAAATCCTCCTTTACTAATGAAATCATCAACCACCAATCAAAAGTGTACCCTACCGTTCTTGCTTTCTGTACCCCATAAAAACTTCCTCCACCCCAGGTTTGAGGCTCTTCCTCGGTGTGTACACCAGGAGAGTCCAGGCCTGGGCTTGGCCCGGGCCTGAATAAAACTCACCTCGTGCTTTTACATCTGAGTGTGTCTCGGACTGTCTCTTTGGGGCCCCTTGGGGAATTTCGGGCATAACAGTAGATTCTCTTGTTCTGACTAGTGGACAGCTAGAAATACTGGCCCAGACTAATACAGTATCATTAGACTATACATATTTACAGATGTAATTCCAGTGATCACTGTATCAGTTTTCAATGAAGAGTTGTTTTACTTTCGTTATCTTTTCTATTATTTACTATTAAGCAAATTAGCTGTTCCTTTCTTCAAATTCACTGTTTTAAGTTTCACTGCAAGTATGGGAAACTAGTAGGGGAGTTTAAATGATAAGGCTGTGAGAATATTCCCTTTTTTTCTGAGGTTATAGTCTACCCCAATCTTGGGAAACTGATCGTAAAGTGGCATAGGTACTGTTAAGGACTGAATTTTGTCTTGGAGAAATTCTTACATTGAATTCCTAATCCCCAAAGTGACTGTATTTGGAGGTAGTGTGAGACTCAAATTTAAAATTGCAGCAGCCATAACTAACAAACCTAGGAACCTAAAGCCTAGTTCCCTTGTCCCAGTAAAAGGCAAAAACAAAATCCCCTGACCTCATTTTCTGACCAGTCCCAGTTACAAAACCATAA